>CAUOFW020004525.1:65280-300399 GCA_963454935.2 Ilex paraguariensis
TCGGTAAAGAACTCATTCAATCTATAGTTGTCAAGCAATTCAATCCTTCTATCACACAATATCCCAATTGAATTACTAGGGTATGAAATTACTGTCAAATCCCTAATTCAATCTTATATGTTCGATCTTAGGACTATAACTCTTAATGATCAATTAGAAACTCTTTTTCTAATTGTCATTCTACCTTGGCCAAAAACTCTTTGAGTCATATCTCAGAAGATCACATAGGACATGCTCTCTTTAATTACTAAGGATGATAGATTCTATTTTGTACACTCATAAGTCTTCATGCATGTCTAACTATGTCCAACAATACATATTCAAGTTACATGGTTAGAGTATACTAATAACAATCTCCCACTTGCACTAATACCAATCGACCATGTGTCTAATACCCATCTTCTCAAGATGTCAGTCTAGTTGTTATTATCTTAGTGCTTTCGTAAGTGGGTCCACTACATTATCTATTGATGCAATCCTTTAGATACACATATCACCTCTTCCAATGATCTCTCAGATCATGTTGAATTCCACTATAAGTGTTTGGATTTCTAATGAGACTTTGATTCCTTGGCTTGAGCTATTGTCCCATTGTTGTCACTACACAATAGTATATGTGACTCAATGATAGAAACTAATATAAGTTCATTATGAACTTCGTAATCCAAATAACTTCTTTGGCATCTTTTAAGGCTGCACGTACTCAACCTTAGTAGTTGAATTCACTGTAATATCTTATTTGCAGCTTCTTCAACTCACTACTTCATCATTTAAGATAGACACAAATTCAGAAGTAGATATTCCTTTTATCTACACTAGACTAAAAGTTTAAGTCTATATATCTATCCACACGTAGCTCTCATTCTCCATAGACAAGAAGTGCATCCTTAGTTCTTCTCAAGTACTTAAGAATATCTTGACTACATTCCAATGTTCCAAACATGAAATTTGACTAATATCTACTAGTAACACTTATAGCATATTTNAAGTACTTAAGAATATCTTGACTACATTCCAATGTTCCAAACATGAAATTTGACTAATATCTACTAGTAACACTTATAGCATATTTGATATCAAGTTTTTGTACATAGCATAACATACATGAGGCTACCTATTGCTAGGCATNCATACATGAGGCTACGTATTGCTAGGCATAAGGAATATTGCTCATGTTATTTTTCTCTTTTGATGTTGTAGGACTCATGTCCTAAGAGGGATGAATTCCTCCTCTGAAAGGTAAAAATCATTTCTTGGAATTCTACATGTTAAATCTCATTAACATCGTGTCCATGTACAAGGATTGGAATACCCGAAGCATCATTCAAGATCTATCTCTATAGACCATTATACCTAGTATATCAGATGTTTCTCCCAAACTTTCAATGTAGAAATTATGTGACAGTTATAGTTTGACCGATGAAAGCATCCTAACATTATTCACAATGAATAGGATGTCTTCTATACAAAACACCAAAAAATAAGGTAGAACTCCCACTAACCCTTTTGTACATACATGGTTCATCTATGTTTAATAGAAAACCAGATGATTTGATTACCTCATCAAACTGGATGTTCCAACTTCGGGATGCTTGCTTTTAATCTATAAATGGATCTCTAAACTTGCACACATTATGGCCTTCGCCATTGGATACAAAACTTTATGACTGCTCCATAGAAATATCTTCTTCAATGTATCTATTAAGAAAGATGGTTTTGACATCCATTTGTTATATCTCATAGTCACAGTGTGCAATTATGACAAGCATAATCATGATGGATTTTAGTATGACTACTAGCTAGAAGGTTTCTTCATAGTCAACAACTTGTTTTTATTTGAAACCTTAACCTATAGCCTAACTTTATAGGTCTCTACATTTCCATTTAAGCTTGTCTTCCTTTTGAAACTCATTTGCAGCCTATAGGTACAATACCTTAAGGTGGGTATACAAAAGTTTAGGCTTGGTTGGAGTATCTAGAATTCATCTATGATTTCATAACACTTTGCCATTTTTTCGAGTTGATGTCTGACATCGTCTCTGTGTAATTTATAAAATCACGTTAATGATCATTGCTTCAACTTTAATATTGGAAACCCAAGCATAGGTTGAGCTAAGTAATATATTTCTTGGAAAATTGAGGTCAAACCCTTAGGGAATTGTAAAATACCAGGAATCACATAAATACTATAACAAACTTGTGAAGACAATTGGTGTAAAAGATTGTTGAGTTGAGAATATTGATTTAAGTAATTAAAATAGTAAAACAAAAATACTAGAGCATTAGGTACTCCCTCTCAATTCTATCAATAATGATTAAAGACTTAATTCTTAACCTTAGACAAGAATCAAATGTCGGATGATTCAAGTCACAGAATTAAGCAATACAACCACAATTTATAATCAAAGAATTATTTAGGAACATGAATAGTCATCCAATTATATTATTATGTCAAATAATGATAATTAACTTAAGCGTAGAATAACCAGTTATTTACTCGCAGTGAAATTCAAGCAATTAATGTACATGACATAATGATTCAAGGATTTTTACAGAGTAACAACTTTGCTATGAAATCGAAAGTTGAATGAACAAAACATCACATATCATTAAGCTCTAAAGTTAATAACAATACCGTACTTCATTGAGAGGTCCTCCTCTAGCCTTAGTTAAACCTTTTAGCCAAACATGAAGAACTAAAATTAAAATAAAAAGATGAGAAAAAAATAATCTTTTTTTCTCTTCCTAGATGAGATTATAGTAAAATAAATCCTAGATATAGGTAGGAGATCTAAGTTTGGCTTGGAAGGCATTCATTTTTTAAAAAGAAGTCTTTTAAGGTTAAATCTCGTACATAAAATCTTAGGGGCGCGGGTACAAAATATGTCCAAACTTTAAGTTTGAATTTCGCATATTTAGAGGCTGATTCACGAAATTGTTGTGAAATACAATTGTGTAACCCTTGAAGTCTTCTATTCAAATCCCAAAAATAAATTAAATCGGATATCAAGTTCAAAAGTTATGACTAAAATACTGAAGACGTGTCAAGTCTTTATCTTCTAGGATACTTTCCTAATCCAACTCTAAATAAATTTTCTTTCAACTTTGATACTTATAAGAATTAAATTGCTATCATATCTTCAAGTCTTTCTATTTCAATCTTGACTCTTCAATCCTTATTAATTGTGATTCTTCCTCTAGTGATTGTTTCACTTGTTTTATCCATTATTACTTTAAATCAACTAATTTACCTGGAAAACTAACCAAACAATTAGAAAAAGTATTAAACTAGAAAATCAAGTAATTTAACACATTTAATCACAAATAATATGTAATTAACCAATCATTAAATATAATAAAATAGCATTTTCTATAGTTAATCACACCCCCAACCTGAATATTACTAGTCCTAGTAATACATGGATCCTAAAATCTAAACACTGAAATAAAATAAAATAAACTAATAAAATAAAACACAAATCTACTTTTGTAGATCTCACGATTATATTTAGCATATACAACAAGCCTTTAAACCCCTAGATTCCCCCTACTGGATGAGTATAGTCTCATTAAGGTTTCCAGAGATGATATCCACAAATATCACCCTGTGATCAAATATCTGAATAATAATTTTATAACACAAATTGCTATCACAATATAAAAATTCTGAGTTACAAGCCTTTTTATAAGCATGTGCAAAGTAAAATATAAAACTCTACGCTATATAAATGTATGCACTTATCATGTTCTCATATAAAATCGTGTGTAGTATGAATTGACTATACCAAGTTAGCAATTTATCCGGTAATCACCTCTACAACCATCAACTATTCGTCTCAATATCAAATCTCACTAGATAATTCACTTATAAAAGATTCTCTCAGATTATAGTGACTATTCCCGAGTAGAAGATATTTAAATCAAAAAAAAATAGTGCTCACATGTCTATTAAAAAACATAATCCAAAAAAAAAGAATTTGATATAGTCTTATGAAAGGAAATCAACACATAATAAACAAATAATCACTATTTTTTTCCTTATTCTCACAAGTTATACATCTGCCAATACATTCTTCAGATTATATAGGTCTTTATTTGATGTTGTAATGAGACCTTTGGATTAGGATTTTGAAACGAGTGATATTCAAGAATTCAAAAAATGATCCTGAGAGACCACATACATTTTACAACCAATTTTTTTTATAGCCTTTCACTCTTTACCCTTTAGAAGCACAATTTACAACACTTGCTCTCTTTTTTTTTCAAACATTTAATGCAAGTATTCACAAGTATGCAAAAAAAAAAAAAATTTCACTATCTTTGAACATCTTTTTCCAACCAATATCTCCCAAATTACATAAACGATATAAAACTCAATCTTGGAATAATCAAGGGTAAAACATATTATTTTTTTTCATTGGTTTGGTTATTATATGTTGGGTATAAAAAATAAAATTTTGTTTCAAAGGCTCAATCATGTTTTCTGGGGATAATAATATTTAAAGAATAAGGCTTAGACTCAAATAATAACAAAGATGACCTAAGATTATATCTCAAGAGTTTTTGATAACACACTTCCCATTCAAATAATTTAAAGTCAAGTAATTATTCATAATATTGGTGTTGACCAAAATTAAAATAATGAGACTATTGAAGAAGATTAGGTGAATAAAAATATTTTTTATTGAGTAAATGTAAATAATCCTCTAAGAAAGATTGAATCAAAATTCACTAAGGGTTTTATGTATATCCACTATATGTTTCAAGTACTCAAGGTAAAATACTTATTAAATTTTCAACTTGATAAAGTCTAAAGTGTACAAATTATGAGTTTTTATAAGAACATGATATGAGATACAAAAATATAGAATAAAATTCTATGTGATGCTTAAACAACTACAAATTTAAAGTTACGCAAATTATTTCTATATTGTGATGTCAAATTATACATAAAAATGTTATTTAGACATTTAATAAAAAAAACTATTTTTTAAAATATTATTTGTTAATTTTTTTAGATTAAAATTTAAATAAATTAAAAATTATCACAACACAAAATACATCTCCACCCCCAACCTAAATTCAACATTGTCATCAATGTAAAAATAAATACTTTCATGCTCAATAAAAATAATGAATAAAGATCAAAGGGATAGGAATACCTAGTGCTACAACAACTCTAAAACCTAAAAATAAAAACTCAATAAACAAAAAAAAGTTATAAATTTTAACAAACAGAAAAGAAATTAAAATTAATAAAATAAAATAAAATATAATTATTATGTACAAATAAAAATAAAAGTTCACACTCAATCAAGCTTAAAGTCAGATTTGAATATGCTACCATTCAAATCTTCCTTCCAGTCAAGCTTATGAGTTTTATCACTAGATGGAACTAGTGGATTGGTTTTTTGAGGAAGTTATTCAAATTTCTGTCTCCATTCCTTCATCTCAAGAATCTGTGAAAAATTCAACAAATTAATTAATTCAGAAATTTTAGAATTATTCTCATTCATATCTAACAAAGAAAATTGTTCCAACAAACATTCTTCAAGTTGATCAAACAAAGAAGAATCATACACTACTTGAAATAAGAGATTCAATCATATTAATCTCATGCACATCCTTATCAACATTCCCTGGTTGTTTGCACACATTAAAAATATTGAGTTCTAATTTCATATTTTCAAAAGTTAACTTCATCACACCATTCCTACAATTAATTAAAGCATTTGAAGTTGCTAGGAATGGTCTGTCTAGTATAACAAGAATTTGAGCATTAGTACTTAGTACAAGTCGAGTATTCAAAATTATAAAGTCTACAGGAAAGTAAAACTTATCAACCTATACTAGAACATCTTCCACCATACCCCTCGATATTTTCACAAATAGATCAGCTAATTGAAGTGTGACTGAAGTAGGTTTTAACTCCCCTAACCCTAACTGTTCATATACTGAATAAGGGAGCAAGTTCACACTAGCTCTTAAATCCAATAAAGCCTGTTCAATTTTATGATTACCTATAATGCAAGAAATAGTGGGGCAACCTGGGTCTTTATATTTTAGTGGAGTCCTATGTTGTATGATGGAAGATACTTGCTTAGTCAAAAATGTCTTCATTTGCACATTTAATTTCCTTTTAACGGTACATAATTCTTTCAAGAACTTTGCATAAGAAGGTATTTGTTTAATGACATCCAATAAGGGAATATTTATTTTCACATGCTTAAAAATTTCTAACACATCATTGGGCATGTTTGGCTTGATAGAGGTAAGTAATCTCTGTGGGAATGCTGCAGGTAAAACATACTTATCAGGCTTCAGATTGGTCAAGTTTATCACCACTCTTCATAGGTTTGAAATTTTATCAGATTCTTGAACTTTAGTAGGAATAGTTCTGTCAATTACTTTTCCACTACAAAGGGTGGTGATAGACTTTACCTGCTCATGAATAGTGTCTGATGTACCCATTTCATTTACATTGAATTGACCTTGTGGATTTGGTTGGGGTTGGGCTGAAAACTTACCTTTTTCTTGATAGCATGAGACAGTGGTCAATTTAGTGAGTGTATTCCTAATATCATCAATAGCCTATGAAGTTTGTTTATTGTAATTTTCCTGTTGTTTGTTATAATATTCTTGTTGTCTATTGTAATTTTTCTGCTAATTGTTAAAGTTTGTCTGTTGATTGTTAAAGTGTGTCTAACTTTGCATGAACTGTGACAACACTTCATCAATATCCCTCTTTAAGGGTGGAACATAGGGTACACAATTAGAGGAATTTTGTTAAGGTATTTGTGATGCATGATTTTCACCCCCTCCAACTAAAATTTGAATGATATTTCCACCCAAGGTTGTATATCTTTGAGTAACGATTACTGTAAGGTTTTGAGAAACTGTTTGCAGCATTTGCTTGATCATGCAAAACTTCTTTTAAAACAGGCAATGTTGGACACTCCTTCATGGGGTGTCTAGGGATCTCACACAAACTACAAACCTCCTTAACAGGTACTATTTCAACCTCATTAACCCTTTTGTATTCCATAGCTTCTACCCTTCTAGCTAAGGTGACAATTCTAGCCCCTAGGTCATCTTCTTCCCTCAGTTGGTATTTACCTCCACTTGTTGATAATTGTGTGGTCTTGTTTTTAGGAGGTTCTTGGGAAGTGGTATCCCAAGATTATTCTCGGCTAATTGATATATAAAGTCTAAGGCCTCGTTTGATTCCTTATTCATAAAGTCACCATTATGCATCACTTTCTACAAACTGATGTATTTGTAGGCTCAAACCCTTATAAAAGAAACTTTTCACACATCAGCTCTCATAGCCGTGATGTGCCCTACTTTGATAAAAATTTTCAGACACTTTGAGAAAAATTCATTATTTGTCTTTTTAAAGAGTTTATGTGATGTGTGGAAAATTTTTTTTTCAAAAATTCTTTTTGCATCTCTAGCCATGTGCCTATGGACCTAGATCTAAGTGTATGCAACCAAGTTTTAGCTTTTTCCTTTAGTGAAAAAGAAAAGAGTTTTAACCTAATTGTATTCACAAACATAGTCTGATCATGAAATGTGGCACATATCTACTTAAAGTCTCTAATGTGTAAGTACGGTTTTTCTGATTCCATGCCATGAAATTTTGAAAGTAATGCAATCATGTCAGGTTTAAAAACAAAATTTGTGGTATTTATTGGGAAAATGATGCGGAGGGTGCAGTGTGATGTGCAGGTTGTAGATAATCACGCAGAGTCTGACCATTATTAGCATTCAGATTATCAACATCATTCTCATCATGATTACTTACCCTATCAACATGATCTTTATGTTCAGAAAAATTATTTTGTTTATTATTATTGGGATTAGCAGCCATTGTATGAGAATTTTGACTTGAATCAAATGAATCAAATAACTTTCTAAATAAAGTATCTAAATCTTCTCTTATTAAACAACCATTTAAGTCACAATGCCAAGAACTCATAAAAAAATAAACAAACTAAATAAAATAGAAATCTAAATTAAATAAAAAAAAGAAAATAAATTGCAATAAATGAATAAAATAAATAAAAATTAGAACGAAATTACTGGATTTCTGACGATTCGCAAATACCAAAAACTGCAAAAAATTGTGATGGCTCCTTGTCTTTCAATTCCCTGGCAACGGCGCCAAAAACTTGCTTCAACTTTAATATTGTAAACACAAGCGCAAGTTAAGCAAAGTAATATATTTCTTGAAAGATCGAGGTCGAACCCTTAGGGAATTGTAAAATAGTAGCAATCACACAAACACTATAACATACTAGTGAAGACAATTTGTGTAAAAGATTGTTGAGTTGTGAATATTTATTTAAGTAATTAAAANTACTTGTTGATAATTGTGTGGTCTTGTTTTTAGGAGGTTCTTGGGAAATGGTATCCCAAGATTATTCTCGGCTAACTAATATATAAAGTCTAAGGCCTCGTTTGATTCCTTATTCATAAAGTCACCATTATGCATCACTTTCTACAAACTGGTGTATTTGTAGGCTCAAACCCTTATAAAAGAAACTTTTCACACACCAGCTCTCATAGCCGTGATGTGCCCTACTTTGATAAAAATTTTCAGACACTTTGAGAAAAATTCATTATTTGTCTTCTTAAAGAGTTTATGTGATGTGTGGAAATTTTTTTTTTCAAAAATTCTTTTTGCATCTCTAGCCATGTGCCTATGGACCTAGATCTAAGTGTATGCAACCAAGTTTTAGCTTTTTCCTTTAGTGAAAAAGAAAAGAGTTTTAACCTAATTGTATTCACAAACATAGTCTGATCATGAAATGTGGCACATATCTACTTAAAGTCTCTAATGTGTAAGTACGGGTTTTCTGATTCCATGCCATGAAATTTTGGAAGTAATGCAATCATGCCAGGTTTAAAAACAAAATTTGTAGTATTTATTGGGAAAATGATGCATGAGGGTGCAGTGTGATGTGCAGGTTGTAGATAATCACGCAGAGTCTGACCATTATTAGCATTCAGATTATCAACATCATTCTCATCATGATTACTTACCCTATCAACATGATCTTTATGTTCAGAAAAATTATTTTGTTTATTATTATTGGGATTAGCAGCCACTGTATGAGAATTTTGACTTTAATCAAATGAATCAAATAACTTTCTAAATAAAGTATCTAAATCTTCTCTTATCAAACAACCATTTAAGTCACAATGCCAAGAACTCATAAAAAAATAAACAAACTAAATAAAACAGAAATCTAAATTAAATAAAAAAAATAAAATAAATTGCAATAAATGAATATAATAAATAAAAATTAGAACGAAGTTATTGGANTAAATTAAATAAAAAAAATAAAATAAATTGCAATAAATGAATATAATAAATAAAAATTAGAACGAAGTTATTGGATTTCTGACGATTCGCAAATACCAAAAATCGCAAAAAAATGTGATGGCTCCTTGTCTTTCAATTCCCTGGCAACGACGCCAAAAACTTGGTTCAACTTTAATATTGTAAACTCAAGCGCAAGTTAAGCAAAGTAATATATTTCTTGAAAGATCGAGGTCGAACCCTTAGGGAATTGTAAAATAGTAGCAATCACACAAACACTATAACATACTAGTGAAGACAATTTGTGTAAAAGATTGTTGAGTTGTGAATATTTATTTAAGTAATTAAAACAGTAAAATAAAAATATTAAAGCATCAGGTACTCCCTCTCAATTCCATACAATAATTATTAAAGACTTAATTCTTAACCTTAGACAAGAACCAAAAGTCGGTTGATTCGAGTCACATAATTAAGCAATAAAACCACAATTTATAATCAAAGAATTATTTAGAAACCTGAATAATCATCCAATTATATTATTATTTGAAATAATGATAATTAACTTAAGTATGGAATATCCAATTATTTACTCGCAGGAAAATTCAAACAATCAATATACATGGCACAATGACTCAACGATTTTTACAGAGCACAAATTTTGCTATGAAATCGAAAGTTGAATTAACAAAACATCACATATCATGAAGTTCAGAAGTCAATAACATTATCGTACGTCATTGAGAGGTCATCCCCTAGCCCTAGCTAAATCTTTTAGCCAAACATGACGATCTAAAATCAAAATAAAAAGATAGGAAAAAAAATAATCTTTTTTTCTCTTCCAAGATGAGAACCCTTATTTGTAGTAAAATAAATCCTAGGTATAGTTAGGAGAACTAAGGTTGGCTTGGAAGGCATTCTTTTCCTAAAAAGAAGTCTTTTAAGTTTAAATCCTGTGCATAAAATCTTTGGGGCGTGGATGCAAAATTTGTCCAGACTTCGAGCTTGCATTACGCATATTTAAAGACTGATTCATGAAATTTTCATGAAATGCACTATTGTAGCCCTTGAAGTCTTTTTTCAACCCCCAAATATCAATTAAATCGGACAACAGAGTCAAAATTTATGACCAAAATACTGAAGATGTGTCAAATCTTTATTTTCTAGAATACTGTCCTAATCCAACTCTAAATGAGTTTTCTTCTAACTTGGACTCTTATAAGGATTAAACTACTATCATATCTTCAAATTTTTTTATTTTAATCTTGACTCTTCAATCCTTATCAAATGTGATTCTTCTTTTAGTGATTGCTTCACTTACCTTATTCATTATTACTTTAAATCAACTAATTTACCTGCAAAATAAATCAAACAACTAGAAAAAGTATTAAACTAGAAAATCAAAGAATTTAACACATTTAATCACAAATAATATGCAATTAATCAATCATTAAATATAATACAATAGTAATTTTGATGGTTAATGAATTATTATAACCAATAAAAAGTTCCTTATCACCTTGATGAAGATACCAATATCTTTAAGGTGGTGTGGTATCTTATTAAGATTTACACAGAGCTTGTGTAGTGCAAGGTTTTATGTCAATAGGGTATTTAGGCTGATCGGTAACTGTTTGTGGTTCTGAGGACATTTCCTCAAGTTCTATCCTTCTTGCTATGCCTTCATCTTGAATAAACTCTTCTTCAAAAAAGTAACAAACTAGCAAACAAACAATTTTGTTCGCTATAAAGATAGAAATAATATCCTAAAGATTCTTCTTTAAGATTTTCCACAAACCTACATCTATCAGTCATAGCTTCCAAATTGTTCATATCATGTTTCTTAGATTGTGATGGACAATCCCAAATCTTAACATGTTTAAGACTTGGCTTTTTCTCATATCATATCTCATATAGTGTCTTAGGGACAGATTTAGAAGGTACCCTATTTAAGAGGTATACGGCGGTATCTAGAGCAAATCCCCAAAGGGAGATTATTAAGTCAGTATAACTCATCATTGATCGAACCATATCTAATAGTGTTCGATTACTCTTTTTTGAAACACTATAATGTTGTGGTGTTGGAGAAGGAGTCCACTATGATAGAATGTTATGTTGTGAGATAATCCAAAAATTCAGCATTTAAGTATTCTCCTCCTCAATCTGATCAAAGAGTTTTAATACTTTTGCTTGTTTGTTTTTCTACTTCAGATCTGAATTTATTGAACTTTTCAAATGTTTCAGATTTGCACTTCATCAAGTGCACTAACTCTAACCATGAATGATCATCGGTAAAGGCTATGAAGTACGAAAAACAACTTATGTCTACTAAACTCAATAGTTCGGATACATCACTATATATTAATCTTAATATATGCAACTCTTTCACTTTGTCCTACAAATGGTGTTTTAGTCATCTTACACATGAGACAATATTCAAATGTTGGATGGGCTTCATAAGCCCATAGACCTAATTATCCATTATTAACCGACATGCAAATCTCATCCTCACTAATATGACCTAATCTGATATGCTGCATATAATTAGGATTCTTATTATCTCTAAGTCGTTTATAAGTGATGACATTCGTATCATTATGTTCAATATCATTTATATTGCCATTCTTGTTTAAGAAATAGAGACCATTGAAGAATATGCCAAAACCAATCAAATTGGAATTAAAAGTAAATGAACAAAATATTTTTTCTTTAAAAACATATTTATAACCACCCTTATACAGTGATGAAATAGATATATATTCCTTACCATGTTAGGCATAAATCAACGGTTCTTAAAATCTAAAATAATTAAGATGACAATTGAAAGTAACAAAACCCCACAATTAATGTAACAGCACTTGCTCCATTTCCCACTCGAAGGGACACTTCTCCTTTACTTACTTTCTGATTTCCTTTAGTTCATACAATCTTTTTTTTTTTTTTAAGAAAATGGAAAATTTTATTTATTGAACCTCAAAATTACAAGAAGCAAACAGAAACTATTTTCAAATAAAACAGTTTCTGTATAACAACAACAAACAGGACAAAACTGAGACAAGGGTAAAAAAGTAAATTCAAAAAATCTGTACGGTGACCCCTATAATTTAGTTCATACAATCAAATATATATGTAAGAACTAGATGCGGTATCTAATATCTAAATTAAATCAGAACCAACTGACAAACCAGTTTCAATAAAGAACATATCGAACATACCTTTTGAAGGCATGTCCTTAATGGAAGTGAGATATTCACAATTGTTTCTCTTCAATATCCATCTTTGCTTCGTGGAAACATTTTTCATTGGTATTTTCATTCAATTAAAAAATGTGAACAATTCTCAAGTTTTGTTTCCAATCTAGGAAGTTAAAGTCGGTCAAACGGTGGAAAATAGTAATTCTGGATAAAAGGTTAAGACTTGCTTTTGTTGATCAAATAAAACATCTAGAATTAGCGATTTCATTTTAACCATTAGATTGGGTCTTTAAATCACAATGGTACCTCCCACTATTTTTCAAATCCCATACACCCTTGTATGGAATTTGGAAATTTTTATTCCTAATGGGGATTGGTGTCCCACCTTAAATTAATATAACCTCACATAAAAGCATTTTGGTTATTCTAATCCTTAATGAGTAGGTAACTATTACCTAATGCATCTTATGCAATTTTCAATCATCCTTTGGTCTCTAACATAATAGTATCTTGAAACTTACAGGCATCCTACCTCATAGCATCATATACTTGAATAAGTCATTAAGGATTCCCAAAAATGAATAGTCCTCACATATCTGTAGCCGACTAATCACACTCAAAAATTTTTAATATACTTATAACGACAGAAGACCACGATATAACATTCATAATGTCTATTCGTTGCAACTTAATATCTTGTGGAGGGGTTTTTGGAGGTCTAATTGTCTCATTATACATACATGCATCTCATATATATCAACAATTAATTCTTGTCATTTATCGTTATTAGTCCAATTAATATATTATACTCCTGCTAACCCATTTAAAAAGCAATTTTAACGCTTAAAATTAGGGTTGTGAGAATATCAATATATTAAATTGAATCATCACAAAATATGATTCAATATATCAATTTAAAATATAAAATATAGACATATAACTATCTATGACAATTTGGGCCTTTTTCCCTATGAATGATCATGAACTGTTAGTTTGATTCGATTTGAGCCATTGACTTGAATCTAGATCTATGTGGGTGATGATAAAATTTGAAAATGTATCATCTTATGACACTAATCTTTTGGGTGTGTCGTTTCAATGGACCTCCATGAACTTTACATCTAGGCTCTACCATACTTTCATCTTTATCTTCAATCCTATTGAACTATTATATTCTAATTCATTACATTAATGAAAAGAAACCTTGATTCAGATCAAGGGGATGTACAACAGGAGGTGAGAGAAGAAATTACATATAGAAAGGAGAAATGAGTCATGCAAGCCCCATTTTTTAAAAATTACATACCCAAAAAACAAAATACAATCACATTGCATTCAAACCAATCACATAGCTCAATTATTTGGTCTAAGTCCATGATCATTCCCACATCCGTTCAATCACATTGCATGAATAAAAGAAAACATGTGATTATTCTAATTATAGCATAAATATCTAGGGATTGCAATTTCCTTAACCATTAAGGATCACTTTAATTTTATTCAAATTAAAATTAATAATTTTTTTAAAAAATTATATTATAGAGTCCTAACCTATTAGGATTCTATAATCAAATTCCTAGTCAAATTAGGAGTCTATTTCAGTTGATCTTTTAATTGGGATCAAATTCCTAATTTGATTCCAAATAAGAGTCATAATCCTATTATGATCCTTTGATTTTAATCCTAGTCAAACTAGGATTTTAGTTTGGGTGGAATACCATTAAGAATCAAATTTTCAATTTTGGCCTAGATAGAAGTCCTAATCTCATTAGGAGTCTTTAGTCCAAAACCTAATCAAAATAGAGTTCTATTCTAGATGGTGTATAGTTGAAAATCAAATTCCTAATTTTTATTCTAATTAGGAGTCCTAATCTCATTAGGATTCTTTGACATAATCCTTGTTAAAATAGGATCTTAGTTTAGGTGGTGTTTATTAAGAATCAAATTCTTATTTTAATAGAATACAATATCCTAATTTAATTAGAAAATAATTTCCCAATTTAATTAAAAACAATGTAATTTGACTAGAAATATTCTCCTAGTTTATTTAGTAGACAATCTACTAATTTAGTTAGAAGATGTTCTTCTTATTTAATTAAAAGACAATATATTAGTTTGATTAGGAGACAATCTCCTATTTAATTAGTAAACAATCTTCTAATTCAGTTAGAAAACAATCTTCTAAAGTACAATCGTTTAATTTGATTAAGAGACAATCTCCTAATTTAATTAGAAGACAATCTCCTAATTTAGTTAGAAAATAATCTTCTAATCTAAGTAAATGACAATCAGTTAACTTGATTAGGAGACAATCTTCTAGTTTAATTAGAAGACAATCTCCTAATTTAGTTAGAAAATAATCTTTTAATATTATTAAAAGATTATCTCTTAATATAATTAGAATACTATCTCTACAAGTAATTAGAAGACAATCTCTTAATTTATAGAGAAATAGATAAAAATTAAATAAGAGACCAAACTGTATCCAACTTGAACAAGCCAAGAGTCCTTACAATAATTAAGTCTTGAGACTTTACAAATCTAATTTTTTTTTTGTCCAATTTAATTTTGAAAAATTATTAAAATTAATTTTAATATTTCATAAACAAAATTAAAACCAATCCTGAACAAAAATTTAGATCAAATCAAAATAAGATTTGTAGAACTTTAAAAGAACGTTATGAACTAGTGTTTTAAGTTCTACTTCAAGACCACCATTATCATCCACCATGGATGAAAAAATTTTCCCCTAGCCACCCTTGGACAAAAAATCTAACTCGTTCCATCCTTGGTTCAATCTCAAACCCGAAACTTGTTTTAAGGAAAATTAGTTGCTACTTTTTGCAACTACGTTTCTTCAATTTTAAAATCTAATTTTAAAATAATTTCAAATATATGGATCCATTAATATCTCATATTAAACATGTAAACACAAAAATCAGAATTTATTTTGTAGAACACTCGTACAAAATAATATGATTCATGTGAATTATGCAATTCCTAATATTTTTCGGTCAATCACATTAACATGCTATAATGATAATCACATCAAGTTTGTATTAAATCATAAATAATGGCTCTGATACCACTGAAAGGAATCATATAATAAACGCATTAGAATTTAAAAATAATAATTTGATTCCTCATACCAAGATCTATTCATGTTTAATACAAACCGAGAAACCTTAGATCTATAGAGAAGATTAATAGTTACCTCTTGAAGCGTGCCTTTAGCAATCTTCAAGCATTCTCAAAAGCTTTAAATCTTCAAATTTGAATTTGATCTTTACCCCAAGTCTCGAAAACATTTGGCCTCTATCGGTATCCACACAAATTGACAAACTTGAAGGATTTATTTCAACCATTGATATATTAGTAGAGAGAGAGAGAATGATGGATGGTTCTTCTTGTGCTAGCAAGAGAGTTGTTATTTCTAATATCCACCACCTACATAAAGGTATTCATACAGCTTTAAAGGCTCTAATCCTAGTTCATAATTACATATAACCCATTTGTTAAACATTAATTGCAATAAAGTTCCTAATTAACTCTTAATTAGGTTTTCACCCCAATTAACTCTTAATTGGTTGTCTCTCCTTTATCCTTTAGTTTCTAATCAATTCTATTGTGTGTGACCATATAGGTTTAAGCATACTCAGTTGTAGGCATTCGACACTAACTACAAGTAACATCTCAAATTAGAAATCTTTCTAATTTAGCTTGAATTAAAACTCTTCTAATTCTCCCTTATGAAGAACAATTAATATATTTATATTAATTTCATTCTTCGAGCTTCTACTAATCATGAGTGACACCTAGTAGTATATCATGATCAACCTCCAGATAGCACGAAGTAGATAAAGAACTCATTCAGTCTATAGTTGTCATGCAATTCAATCTTTCTGTCACACAATGCTCCAATTAAATTACTAGGATATGGAATTACTATCAAACCCCTAATACAATCTTATGTATTTGATCTTAGGACTATAACTCTTAATGATCAATTAGAAACTCTTTTCTAATTGTCATTCTGTCTTGGCCAAGGACTCTTTGAATCATATTCCAAAAGATCACATATGACATTCTCCCTTTAATTACTAAGGATGATAGATTCTATTTTGTACACTCATAAGTCTTCATGCATGTCTAATTATGTCCAACAATACATATCCAAGTTACATGGTTAGTATATGAATATGTTGTATAGTTAAAACATAGAAGTCCATGCACAAGACAACCATGATGTCTCAAGTCGAATGATCAGTTGCATAACTATAACTTTAGGATTTAATATTAACAAACATGTAAAACTCTATATGAAAAATTCTACGTTAGTCAATGTTCACGTTCAGTGTACTTGTTCTCTAATTGGCACCCACACACCTGCTTTAGTGTCCCAACACTAGTAAATTGGACGGGTCACCTCATATCAAATACTAGGGATAACCCGTGCCTCAAGGCACGGTGCAACCAAAAAAAATTGAACATTGAATAATCAAGCACAGAACTAAAAGCCTAAACTCGCCTTATATCGGGTGTCTAAAGGCACTGTACATAATTCTTAACACGAAATAATCAAACAATGACTACAAACATGCATTAAGCTGAAAATCATTTGGTCAAGTTTAATTTCATTACTTTAGTGAAATAAAAAGGGTCAAAATGTGGATACTCCGTAAAAAAACTTTTAATTTTTCAGCAGAGTATTCTCTGAAAATATAATGCTACAAATATATAAACCTATCTACACAATTTACATATTTCCTAATCATAATCAAATCATGTCATTCACATACTGAAATCCAACTATGTGCCAATTTTTTTTTTTTTTTTATGAACAAGAGCCAAACTACAACACAACTCCTTAAAAGGGAGAAGTGCAGTAGTCGGCATATAAATACACCCCAAACTCACCCAAAGTCCCGATGTGGGACAGCATCAATTTTTGATGAATTATGTACCAATTACCACAACATAATTCTTCCTACACAAACAACTATATCCATACTTGTAAAAGTGACAAATAGAAGATAAAATTCTTTAAAAATTGAAATAAAACTATAGAAATTTTCAATTACAGACAACTTTAATCACAAAACAAAATGACATAAATGCTTTTAAATCAATCGCTATCTCAATGAATGAACAAAAACCAAGTAAGAGGTTTTGAATTACATTTTTGGTCACTAAAAAATTTGCTTAAGACAAAAAGGTAGTGGGCATAAATTAAAAAAGCACTCAAGAAAAGCAAGGAGGAGACTATGAAAAAACCTTCTGGTGTTAAAAGCTTCCAATATCTAGTGTAATTTAGCTTTAAACAAGTGCACTACTCACCAAAAAATTTCTCCTTTAAATACTGGAATAATGGTCATATAATTTTTCTGTTGCAACTTCAGGGCTGATAGTCCAGTCTGTGGAGAGATTTTGAGGATAAACAGAGATTGGTGTCCTAGTCCAAGGCTCTACTTTGTAAGTCCTGAAATAGGCTATCGTTTGAAGTTGGAAATAAGTTTCTTCAACAAAACAACCTAAAAGCCTTGATTCCTTCTAACTAACAACCATGTAATTTCATAAATAGCTATCCTTAACAAATGTTTTATGAACATACTTTGTGGATACGCTGCAATTTGACAGAACAAATGGTATGCACCCAGAACACTTCAATTAAGTTTAAAGACACCTCTAATGCAGAGACAAATGGATTGCAAACTTGAGACCATACCAACAAATCCTCCCCAGCCTTCTTGGCATCAATAAGAGGGGAACATAGTTTATTAGCATTTCCGTATTGAAACTGCAAGATTTGGACAACAAATCATATTTAAGTTCAACAGAATTTGGTACTAAGTGAACAACTGAAATTTCATGCACACCAACCGCTATAGCTGCAACATCCGCTATAAAATACAGAAAATTACCATCAATCTTTAACTGCACAATTAAAAGGCCCACATGAAGTCAGACAAGTGAAAAATACTCTACATCAAGTACATTTGACACACTGCCTAAACCAGAATGGGTAGTATTTGATGCATCTACAAGTATAGAAGGTATGTGTACTCATGGTCAGGTGTTTAGCATAATCAACCGTAACAAGGACAAAGCATTCATACCTCAGCTGCGTCAAAAAGTGTCTTCAGTTCTTTTGCATTTGATGAAAGCCTTTGTTCAACAAGTTGATTAACTTCTTGTAACACAGCTTTACATTCTAGACCTGCTAACTCACCAATCTGCAATCGGAGAATCAGGGTAGGCAGTTACTCCACAATGATGCCTTACATGAAATTTAAGAGAAATGCAAAAGAAGTATGAGAACAGAAATGTCTAACAACATTCACAGGCAATATAATTTAAAAGCAAGGACCACCATGGGTAGTAAACCAATGACCTAAGGAATTCTTCTCCTCACCTGCTGGTCAAATTCAGTGAAGTTGTAAACAGCAAGAACAACTGCAGAACTTGCAAAACTTCCACATGTTAGGTGAGGAAACTTCAGACGGAACCATGCACTAAGAGCTCCAGGGTATGAAACGCCAAAAACAAACCAAGGATTTTCAACATTTGTGTTGAGCTTCGCGTTTAAGGATTCCTACACAGTAATGCAAAATAATTTTTTATAAATAAATTAAGAATTGTAATAGCAATGGAGAGAATCCGAAGAAAAACAAAAAGGAAAAGAGAGAAACTTGTCAACTTCGTATCCTGAAGCCACAAAGACAACTATAGATCAAATGAAACAAATGCAATTCCTCAGGGAATGTGTGAGTGTACAGTGTGTTCACACTTCACATGTACGTGCAGGCATACAAATATCTGTATTTGCCTAAGCAAANTAGTCAATGTTCACGTTCAGTGTACTTGTTCTCTAATTGGTACCCACACACCTGCTTTAGTGTCCCAACACTAGTAAATTGGACGGGTCACCTCATATCAAATACTAGGGATAACCCGTGCCTCAAGGCACGGTGCAACCAAAAAAAATTGAACATTAAATAATCAAGCACAGAACTAAAAGCCTAAACTCGCCTTATATCGGGTGTCTGAAGGCACTGCACATAATTCTTAACACGAAATAATCAAACAATGAATACAAACATGCATTAAGCTGAAAATCATTTGGTCAATTTTAATTTCATTACTTTAGTGAAATAAAAAGGGTCAAAATGTGGATACTCCGTAAAAAAACTTTTAATTTTTCAGCAGAGTATTCTCTGAAAATATAATGCTACAAATATATAAACCTATCTACACAATTTACATATTTCCTAATCATAATCAAATCATGTCATACACATACTGAAATCCAACTATGTGCCAATTTTTTTTTTTTTTTTGAACAAGAGCCAAACTACAACACAACTCCTTAAAAGGGAGAAGTGCAGTAGTCGGCATATAAATACACCCCAAACTCACCCAAAGTCCCGATGTGGGACAGCATCAATTTTTGATGAATTATGTACCAATTACCACAACATAATTCTTCATACACAAACAACTATATCCATACTTGTAAAAGTGACAAATAGAAGATAAAATTCTTAAAAAATTGAAATAAACCTATATAANGTGACAAATAAAAGATAAAATTCTTAAAAAATTGAAATAAACCTATATAAATTTTCAATTACAGACAACTTTAATCACAAAACAAAATGACATAAATGCTTTTAAATCAATCGCTATCTCAATGAATGAACAAAAACCAAGTAAGAGGTTTTGAATTACATTTTTGGTCACTAAAAAATTTGCTTAAGGCAAAAAGGTAGTGGGCATAAATTAAAAAAGCACTCAAGAAAAGCANAGTACTCATATATGTGAGTATATATGAATGTTAATAAGCTTAAGATAAATGTACCATGAGAAACAAATCTCTGAATCCAAACAAAATCTTATTATTTACCTAGTGATAAGGCCAAAGGTACACTCAAATGTTTCTATTTAATTCATAGCAGGTAAGGCCATCTTTTCCCATACAGAGTTAAGTGCAACTCTCATGCCACACCAATTAAATAAAGGTGGTTGCATTTAAGAAGTTCATGGCCCAGCAAAAAATGCAAGGAGTTTTGTCTTATTTTTCTTCTAGCAATTAAGAACTTTATTTCGAAGTAATTGATACAACCAAATTGTATAAGCACATGTCCTGTGGTCATTTCTCTTATGGCCATCTCTCCGTTCGAGAACTTCACCATGATCCGAATCGCTTGGCTTTAAATTTTGGGCTACAATGACTTAAGTGATCATAGGACATGACCACTGAAATAATTTGGCCATGACTCAACATTTAGAGATGTCCTCCTCCTTCATCCTTAGGTTGCATGCAATATTTTGAATCCCTTGGCTGTAAATCTTGATCAACACCTCACTTTAATACATGATCTCATTAACAATATATATTGTAATTAGGTCCAACTAATTCTAGAACTCATTGCAAATGTTGTTGTGTGTGCAGGATCTTGCACAATATAAACACAATAACAGATCTCTCCCGTGGTGAACTCGAGTCAGTCAATCGAATGGTCAATCTTGCTACTTGGAAGAGACTGTGAGGTCCGTTGGTGGCCTGAAACGGTAATGGGTGACTTTCGTGGATCAACGGAGCGGNATCAATCGAATGATCAATCTTGCTACTTGGAACAGACTGTGAGGTCAGTTGGTGGCCTGAAACGGTAATGGGTGACTTTCATGGATCAACGGAGCGGTCAAGTAAGACTGAGGGAGGTTCTTGGAACAGAGAAAAATGAGTTAGGAGAACGCCGGAGTGTTTTTCGGCGTATCCCCTCCGACGATCAAGTCAGTTCTTTGAGAGAGAGGAAGGAAAAAACACTGTATTTCTTTGAGAAAAAGGTTTTTTGTTGCCTCCCATCTTGCCTTTTATGAGGAATATTTATACCACAAAAACTCATGATTATTGTCAGTGTGGTCAGTAGGTGATCATTAGATATGGGCAACGTGCGCATTGATTCCTATGAGGAATGACTTCTCTCTTAACTGCTCGGGACTTCGAGCAACCAATGCTTCATCGTCGGCCTGCCGAGTGTTTAATGAGCTTCTCTCGACAAGGATGTAATAAATGTCCAGTCATAGAGACATTTATTACCTTTCACTTCCGAGCCTTCCTACATTAAATGATGTCTTATCAAGGGAATGGTGCACTAAATGCTTGTTTTTCCAAGTCGTGTGTCAGCAAGGGCATCTCGGTCTTTTTGTCTCTGATCTGACACAATATGCCACGCGCCCATTTCCCATTGGTTGGGTCTTCTGCCTTCTTATGCCTCCTGACAACAATTATATAAGACGAGGTCATGATGGCTAACCTAGCTTAGCCTAGGCTAGTGACCTGTACATCAATAGCCTCTGCAGGAGCAAAGAACGCCATCCTGGACGGGTACATCTCGGTACCGAGGGGAGTGGTACATGTAGGGACCGATGTATCCCATATCCGACTGAGGGATACGTGTCAGTACGTAAACGTATTAGGTGTCATTGATCCCTATGAACAGTACCTCAGGGGAAGAGGGACTTGTGAACCGACGGGTACATGTCGTGATCACAATAACAAGAATTCATTGATGCCGATAACACGTGTCTTCATCTTGGAGTATTTGGAAATGTCCCATCAACTGCCCCCCAGCCTTCGATCTCTTGACACCGAGGACACGCGTCGTAAGGAGACGAAGGGTTCTGCAACTACCCCAACTACTTCATTATTACCTCTAGTCGCTTTCCCCTACTTAGGAAGTCATGCGCATTAAATGCGCCTCTTTGTGCTTCGTGCCCAAATGATGGGGATGAGTACTATATAAATGGGCTTCCTCTCTCCCTCTCTCATTTCGTCATTTCGAACTTCTTCAGAGAGCCCTTGCCTAAAACCTCGCCGGAGATCCCTTCCCTTTCGTTATCTATTGCCCAATCTTTCACCGGAGTCTCAAGGCCAGTAGACCTATCCTTGCTTCTGAACATCCTAGGGGAAGGAATTACTTCAAGTTTTCAAGAAAAACTTTCGTTTACGTTCTGGCGAGTCCTTGTATCTTCCCTCTCTTCGCCTTTCTGTCTTTTCTTTTCTTCTTCTCGCTGTTTTTATTTTCTTTTGATTTTTTGATAATCGGAGGTGTTTTTGGTTGTTATTCTATGACCAACCCTCAGGAAACCTTCTCGTGGATATTCGTGGGAAAACCCCTCCCTTCTTCCTCAATTTTCATCATTTTTGGAGATGCCCTGACGTCGCCCCGCCCCTGAGAATCCTCAGGCTAGTTCCTCGAGGCCAAGGAAGTACAAAGTGAAAGGGGCGAGCAGATTAATAGGTTTAGGGTCCAGTATGACATCCCCTCATATGTATACATAGAGGATTATAACTCAGCTGTGCATTCCCGTACCCTCGGGGCTGAGGATGAGATGCCCTTTTATACCAAAACCATCATAGAGAGCAGAATTAGGTTCCCTCTACCCCCTCTAATCCTCTAGTTCCTCTCCCATTTCCACCTCTTCCCCGGGCAGTGCTGTCTCAATGTCTTCAGGATAATAATGGGAGTCTTAAAGCTCAACAAGCGTCTCGGGGTAAATGTTGGGTTGAACGATATCCTCTTTTGCTAGTCCCTCTTGAGAGTCATGCCTCATTAAAACTTCTACCTTAAAGCTAGGGACCCATCCATGTACCTCGTAACTCATCTTCCTCACTAGGACAAAGGGTACAAGGATGACCGACTGATCTTCAAGGGGTCCTGGCAGAGGGGTACCGGTCCCGAACACGACGGTCTATTATGCCCTTTGAAATGGAGAACGACAAGTACGTCGGCTTCTTCGAGTATTATTTTATTCTTGAGATTTTTTGGAAGTGTTCATAACTCCCTCTCCTCCCTTTTTTTTTGTGTAGACGTCTCCGCTCGGGAAACAGCTCCTCCACTTCGGTACTTGGTAAACTTTATCGACCTCGTCACTGTTTGGAGATTTGTTGGTGACAACGGGTTCAGCCGGGCTACTCATATTCTTCTGAACTATACTCCCGGATATAAAAAGTTTTCACAGCTCCCCCAGCCTTTCGAGCCTTCGCGGTGGTCTGAATTCTTCGATCAACATGCGCAACAAAAGGTCGAGGATAATTTGAAGGAAGACTGCAACCGGGCTATAGAGGTCGAAGTAGAGGGTGCTATCGAAGTTGAGGAGTTCGGGACCAGGGAGACTTTTGTTCCTTCATACGCCGAAGTGGGGACTTCGGGGAGAGATTCATGGCCAGACTTCCAAATCCTGCAGTCCCTAGATGGGGAGGACGCCCTCGAGGTAGCCATGTCGAACACGTCTCGCATAGATCTGGGTTCCTGAGGCAGAGGCAGGCCTTTGCTGCCGGGAGGGGACGAGGATCAACCAGCGGGACCCCATCCATAGGGACCAGCGCCACCCCCCTTCAAGAGTCATTGGTCGGGGTCAAGTGCGTGACCGAGATCCTCAGGTAGATGAGGAGAAAAGGGTCAAACAAAGGTACGACGACCTTGGCAGGGGATCTAGGGCCCCCTCCGCTCAGCAACAAAGCGGGAGAGGCCGTGGGTTACCTCCTTATCTTTAGCAGCAACAGCAACAACAGCAGAGGCAGACTCCACTCCACCTCCCCCTCCACAGACGACGCCAGATTATGCGTGCAGGATCTTGCACAATATAAACACGAGAACAGATCTCCCATGGTGAACTCGAGTCAGTCAATCGAATGGTCAATCTTGCTACTTGAAACAGACTGTGAGGTCCGTTAGTGGCCTAGAACGGTAATGGGTGACTTTCATGGATCAACGGAACGGTCCAGTAAGGCTGAGGGAGGTTCCTGGAACAGAGAAAAATGAGTTAGGAGGGCGTAGGAGTATTTTCTGGCATATCCCCTCCGACGATCAAGTTAGTTCTTTGAGAGATGGGAAGGAGAAAACACTGTATTTCTTTGAGAAAAGGGTTTTTTGTTGCCTCCCATCTTGTCTTTTATGAGGAGTATTTATACCTCAAAAACTCATGATTGCTGTCAGTGTGGTCAGTAGGTGATCATTAGATATGGGCAACGTGCGCATCGATTCCTATGAGGAATGTCTTCTCTTTTAACTGCTCGGGATCCCGAGCAACCAAGGCTGTGTCATCGGCCTGCCGACTGTTTAATGAGCTCCTCTCGGCAAAGATGTAATAAATACCCAGCCTTAGGAACATTTATTACCTTTCACTTCCGAGCCTTACTGCATTAAATGCTGTCTCATCAAGGGAATGGTGTAATTAAATGTTTGCTTTCCCAAGTCGTGTGTCAGCAAGGGCATATCGGTCTTTTTGTCTCTAATCTGACACAATATGACATGTGCTTATTCCCCATTGGTTGTGTCTTTTACCTTCTTGTACCTCCTGACACCAATTGTGTAAGACGAGGTCATGATGGCTAACCTAATCCAGCCTAGGCTAGTGACTTGTACATCAATAGCCTCTGCAAAAGCAGAGAAGCCATCTTGGACGAGTACATCTCGATACTGAGGGGAGTGGTACATGTAGGGACCGATGTACCCCATATCCGACCGAGGGATACGTGTCGGTACGTAAACGTATTGGGTGTCATTGATCCCTATGAACAGTACCTCGGGGGAAGAGGAACTTTTGAATCGACGGGTACATGTCGTGATCACAGTAACAAGAATTCACTGATAACGAAGACACGTGTCTTCATCTTTGAGTATTTAAAAATATCCCATCAGTTGCAATGCTCTGTAATTCAATAAAAGGCACAGAATGTTATCTACTATAACACCACACCTTTCTTGATATTTAGCAATAATGTAATCCATCCTCAAATTGGACAATGATTGGCATGTAGAACAACAGCCATAAAAGTCAAGCTGAAACTGCCTGGTAATATTGTCGGAAGACAGCCAAGTCAAAAAGTGCCTGCTTTGATGAAAGGTATTTTAGATTCTTCGTAGTCAAAGATTTTAAGTAGATAGAACTAATTGATTTTTGATTTTGGAGTTGCATCTTTTGCATCTTATTCTGTAAATATGAGTATGCTTATCAACTGGAATAGTCGGGACAAACTACAAAGCATCTTTGACTTTCTATAGTAAACATTGAAGAGGATAAACCTTATAAGCATGAAAATTGCCAAAACAAACTTACTCATCCTAAAACCATATCTAAACTACATAATAAAACAGGAGGATTGGAGAGTCACATTCAGCAATAGAAAAAATGCTTTTGTGTACATCCCAAAGATTTCTAGAAAAATTAACAAAAAATCGTCATATGAGTACATGGAGAGCACAACTGAAGGTAGAAAGGTAGTGGGCATAAATTAGAAAAGCACTCTGCTGGGTCTATGTTGGGCGTGTGTGTGATGGGTCTAGGTTTGTTTTTGTGTGTGCGCGATTTGTGTGTGGGTGATGCGTGTGTATGTGTGTGGTGTGCGCTGTGTGTAGAAGAGGGCAGAGAAGAGTCGGGGGGAGAATGTGTGTATGTGTGTGTGAGAGAGAGAGAGATGAAGTATACCTGGGGCGGTGGTGGTGGTGTTGCTGACTTCGACAGCTGTGGTGGTAAGAAGAAACATAGGGAGAGAGATAAATACAGAGGGAGAGAGAGTGAGATGGCCTCTGAAGAAGGTTTGGCCCGGTGGTGGTGTTGTTGACTTCAGCGATGGTGGTGGTGTTACTGGTAAGAAGAAACAGAGGGAGAGAGATAAAGAGAGACTGAGGCCCTTTTTTCCGTTGTACCGAGAAAAAGAAGTGATTGAGGCCAGAAGTGACTGAGTTGTTCAAAATTTTGAAAATAATTATGGGTGAAAAATGATAAATTTGGGGGGAAATGAAAGCATCTGTGACTGTTGGATGAAATGATTTGAGACCGGATGTTGAAGCCGCCCTATTTTATATTGTAGATGAGTAAACATAATGTGTGCTAGTCTATCTAGATTACATAGTGCTCAAATAGTAATCCTATGACTAAGAATATTTAAGAGTTAAGTACTAAGAAATATAAGTTTTCTCTTCTCAACACCTTGAGAAACTATCTTCTTAACTTATACTCTATAGACTATATCATGTATATTAAAATGAAATAAAATAGAAACNTGGATTGCTGGGAGAATTTCCAAACAAATTATTTCACCTGTGGAATTTGATGGTGATGAAATTAGCAAATAATGATGCTCTCAACGGTTTTTTTCCAAAATTCAACTCGAGTAGTTCCCTGCAGGTCTTGGATCTTGGGAGCACAAATTTTTCTGGAGAACTACCCGACTCAGTTGGCAATCTCAAGTCCCTAATGTTTTTGTCTCTCGAGCAATGCAGATTCTCAGGACACATTCCAGCATCGCTTGGCAACCTCACGCAAATCGTTTATTTGTCCCTCCCTTTTAACAATTTCACAGGTGAGGTCCCATCTTCCATTTTGAACCTTGAACGACTCACTCATTTAGATCTTTCCAGTAACCATTTCCAAGGCTCAGTAGCTGGTGCTTTTCCTTATGTGAAAGTTCTTGATTTAAATCTTGGAAATAATAATTTCAGCGGGCCAATCTCATCGTTGTTTGAAAACGCAACACAGTTGGGTGATTTAGATGTGTCAGCTAATCAACTATCAGGAACTCTGCCTTCACAAGTAAANAAAGTTCTTGATTTAAATCTCGGAAATAATAGTTTCCGCGGGCTAATCTTATCGTTGTTTGAAAACGCAGCACAGTTTGGTGATTTAGATGTGTCAGCTAATCAACTATCAGGAACTCTGCCTTCACAAGTAAATGGACTTTCAAATCTGGTCTCACTCAACCTAGCTCACAACTCCATCAATGGAACAATTCCATCTTGGGTGTTTAACCTACCAATACTGAATCGCTTGGACCTCAGTTATAACAAACTCGTTGGCTCGATCGGGGAATTTCAACCCAATTCATTGCTCTACATTTATTTGAATGATAATGAGCTGCTTTGTAACATTCTAAGTTCAAGTTTCAAACTTGTGAACTTGAATCATCTTGTTCTTTGGTCAAATAACTTGAGTGGCACAGTGGAGCTGGACATGGTTTCAAAGCAAGAGAATCTCAACATTCTTGATCTTTCACGAAACAGTCTATCCGTGAATACCAACATCAATGTCAACTTGACCTTGCCCCAATTCGGGTCATTGTTAATGTCCTCTTGCAATATAACCACAATCTCAGGTTTCTTGAAAACCCAGGAGAACCTGGAGATGTTAGACCTTTCCGACAACAAAATTCGTGGTCCAATCCCCCAATGGGCCTATGACATGTGGAAGGATACATTGACAATTCCCTCACAAGAATAGAGAAACTTCCATGGAAGAACCTCTATTATCTCAACCTTCAATCCAACTTGCTTCAAGGACCACTTCCTGTTTCACCACTTTCTTTGATTTTTTATTCAATTTCAAAAAATACATTGAGTGGAGAGATCGCGACACAGATTTGCGGCCTAGACAAAATTCGAGTTTTCGATTTGTCCGATAACAATTTATCAGGATCAATTCCACGATGTACGGGAAAGCTGAGCAACTATCTCTGGGTGCTGGATCTTGACAAGAACAACTTTCTTGGCAACATTCCTAACGCATTTGAAGAGGACTGTAAGTTGGAAGCTGTAAATTTAAATGGTAATGCATTCGAAGGACCAATACCGAAGTCTTGGATCAACTGCAGAGCGTTAGAAATTTTGGATCTCGGAAATAATAAGTTTAATGATACATTTCCATACTTCTTGGAAAATCTTCCCTTATTACACTTTCTTATCTTACATTCTAACCGATTTCATGGTCCCATAACTACTTCCATGGTTCAGCTTCCCTTCCCTAGCTTGCGAGTCTTCGACATCTCATACAATGATTTCATTGGGCCTTTGTCTACAAAATACTTCAATTTTACAACTATGACGAACATTGATGAAGGGAAATACAAGCTAAGATACATAAGGAGCGGTTCTCATATTTATTACGAAGAGGGTCCCTTAACTGTTACAATGAAAGGATTGTCGTTTACAATGGTGAAAGTCCTAGCCATCTTCACAGCAATTGATTTATCAATGAACAACTTTGAAGGAGAGATGCCCGAGTTTACTGGAAAGTTAAATTCACTTCGTGGCCTCAATTTATCTCATAACAAGTTTACAGGTCATATCCTACCGTCACTTGGGGATTTAAGGAGGCTTGAATGGTTAGACCTATCTTGGAATAAGCTTGTTGGGGGGATTCCTCAACAATTAAAAAATTTGAAGTCTCTTGCAGTATTAAACCTTTCGTGCAACCAATTAATAGGACTCATACCTCGAGGCAACCAATTTAATGCATTTCCCGAGTATTCATATGCTGGCAATTCTGGATTGTGTGGATTTCCATTGCCCAAAAAATGCAGCAACTCAGAGGCACCACAACCTCCGCCATTTGTAGTTCATGAAGATGATTCTTCAGAGTCTTCAAGTGGATTCAATTGGAAGGCGTAGTTACTAGGGTATGGAGGTGGATCTGTACTTGGGCTTGTTATGGGATACCTTACGTTCTCAGCCGGAAAGCCAAAGTGGATTGTAAGGCTCGTTGAAGGTGAAGGACACAAAAATGGGAAGACAAGGAAACGTAATCAAAGAAGTTGAAGGAAGTAGGCCATGGAAATTACACTTTAAGTACGTGTTGTGAACATCTTTAGCTATGCTTTATGAATTATACATTTCCTGATTATAATGATGTACTCTTGTTTTCTGTTTATATGTCTAAACGGTGCTTGTCTATGGAATAAAAGATTGTTGAAGAATAATATCAGCACCCGCTATGAAGTCCAAGAATCGAGCCAAAATCGTCTTACTTCATCGTTTCAGCTGATGGTATAGTTNTAAAAGATTGTTGAAGAATAATACCAGCACCCGCAATGAAGTCCAAGAATCGAGCCAAAATCGTCTTACTTCATCGTTTCAGCTGATGGTATAGTTGTGCATAACTTTTTGTCATTGTTGTGATAGACACTTACGAAAAATCTTTGTAACACATTATATATTTGGCATATATTTCCTTTTACGCTACANAAAAGATTGTTGAAGAATAATATCAGCACCCGCTATGAAGTCCAAGAATCGAGCCAAAATCGTCTTACTTCATCGTTTCAGCTGATGGTATAGTTGTGCATAACTTTTTATCATTGTTGTGATAGACACTTATGAAAAATCTTTGTAACACATTATATATTTGGCATATATTTCCTTTTACGCTACAAATAGAATATTGTCTTAACTTATATTCTTGACATGGGAAGAGATCGGAGATATGAATTGTGAGAAAAATAAGGAACACGCCAAACTAAGTGGTTGGGCCTATAAGATCTACATTCACGACACAATGCCCATAAGGGTTTCCTCTAGTATTGATGCTTGTATTGCCTTCTTCTGTTGCGTCTTCTTTCCTATAAGAAAGAACGGTCATATTTATGGGTTAATAATTGCAAACAAAGTCCTTCGGCTATTATTGGTGGCTAATGTATGTTAAAGCAAGGATTCAAGCGATATTGTCTCCTCAATTTGTCTATCAATCACAGCTACTCTTATTTTTGACAGTGCTTGTCTATTGCAGAAGCTGTTTTCATCAAATTTTCATCGAAACGGATGTAACATCTTCATTTTCAAGATCGAAATAACTTAGTGATTGAATCGATTTTTTAATGTTTCAAGGTGTTTCAAAATGTTGATCCTTAGTTAGTTTATTAATCTTTCATATGAACTGCAATTAGGCTTACGTTGAATCATATAATACTACTTATTGGGTCATCTATTTTAACTACATACAAAATCAGATTTGGATCTTTTTCCAGTTGTTTTGCAAATCAGATTTGGATTTCGTTTTCTCCATCACATTTCTCTTGAGGGTTAGTTACACTTTGCCCCCTCAAGCTGTGAGGTTTGTACTTACATTGCACTTCCAACTAAGGTTATTGCACATTTTCTCAATGATTATTGTCCGTTAGAAAATTTTATGGAAAAATGGTTCACTTTATCCTCTGAAATATGTGATTTTGTTTCACTTTGTTCTGATGCGTTGGCGTTTTCGGTCTAAAAGATAACGATTGTTTGGGTTTTGGGTAGTGTGAAATTAATTCAATTAATTAAGGGGACAATGTAAAGAAATTTAATAGTTGAGGGGATAAAATGACACAAACTTCATAGTTTGGGTGATTAACCAAATTTTAAACTAATTGATATTTTATCCAAAAAGGTTAAAAGAACAACAATATACAATAATGCTTCAGGTTCCGTTGGTCAGGAAATATTCTAGCCGGTGCAAGAGAGAAATAGCAAAGCAAACGAATGAAAGAGCATGATACAATTANATAATGCTTCAGGTTCCGTTGGTCAGGAAATATTCTAGCCGGTGCAAGTCTCTTTATCGTTTCGTTTGCTTACTTTCTCGTACTATGTTAATCATTCAAGCCTTTGACTATAGGTAAGCACAAATTCAACATGACTGGTTAACAAGTATAATAATGTATATGTTGAGTACCAAACACGTTCAACCTGATTTTTAACATGAGAAACCTTTTTAAATTTTAATTCTTTTCTCGGTCCTCAATTTGTCCCCCCTCGTTCTTATTTTCATGAAGAACGTTATAGGGGTTCATTTTTAATCAGATTTTGTACAAACCATTTGTTTAATTTGAATTTTGTTGACTTGGTTTTGTTAAAATTTGAATCGATTGGTTTACTAATTTTCTGGGAATTGTGGGCGATAGATTTGATCGATGAAAGGTCGGGTCACAATTTTCAACTTGTGTTACTTTGATCTAATAAAAAAACACAACAATTTAAATTGATTGATCATAAGCCCTTACGTGGATTATACATGAGTGGTCATTTTGATCCGTTAAATAATTATGAAGTGTTCTGACCAAACGATTTTTGAAAGGCTGAGCGGGCTAAATGCTATGTTGGCAATTCCTCCACATTTCGCCAAACACGCACGTATAGGTAGACTTGTCAATGTATTTGATTTTAATCTGAATTTGACTAGAATTTGAATCTAATTAAGAGTAATTACAATTTAACATAAGTGAGAAATTATGGATTTGGAAGGTGGGGAAATTCAATATGAATAGTTTTAAGAGGAATGATGGAGGCCGTTAGATAAGTATATTTGAGACTGTTGAATAGACTTATCAAAATATGTCTTATTTTATATTATAGATCAATAGGATAAAGTTTGGTATAGAGTGGGAATAGTTCCCACCCTCTAAATCTCTTTTTCCATCCCATTTAATCCTCTTTTTTCAAACTATTAAGTTCACTTCATCTATATCTATCTCATTAATTACTAAGTTCATCTCATTCATACCCATTCAATTAAACTATTAAATATATGATAAAAAAAGCTAAACAAAAATAATAATTGAAGCAAAATTTTAATGTTTTGAGATAATCTATATTATGTCAAGGTGCTTTGAGATATTTTAATATGTTTTTACTAATGTCTTTGAGATATTTTGAGGTATCTTAAGATATTTTAGTATATTTTAACTAATATTTTAAAAATAATTATTAATTTTTCTTCTGTTTTTGAAATACTTTTCTATTAAAATAATACATCAAAACGAAATTGCCTATATAGTAGGTTGAAATAAATTTGAATAAATTTAGTTTTTAATTAGTAAATATAGACGATGTAANCATCTTAAGATATTTTAGTATATTTTAACTAATATTTTAAAAATAATTATTAATTTTTCTTCTGTTTTTGAAATACTTTCCTATTAAAATAATACATCAAAACGAAATTGCCTATATAGTAGGTTGAAATAAATTTGAATAAATTTAGTTTTTAATTAGTAAATATAGACGATGTAAATTTAATAACTAATGAGGTGGGTATAGATGTGGTGAATTTTATAGTTTGAAGTAAGATAATTAAATAGGGTTAGAAAAAAGATTTAAAGGGTGAGAATAAACCCACCCTTTTTTTTATTGCTAATCCCAATATAAATTCTAAATCATTGATATTATGTTTCACACATTCAAATTTAGATATTCTAATATTCAATTTGGTTAGAATTANCTTTATAGTTTGAAGTAAGATAATTAAATAGGGTTAGAAAAAAGACTTAAAGGGTGAGAATAAACCCACCCTTTTTTTTATTGCTAATCCCAATATAAATTCTAAATCATTGATATTATATTTCACACATTCAAATTTAGATATTCTAATATTCAATTTGGTTAGAATTAGATCCAAATTATACATATTTATGTCTATAAGTGATTATTTGACAAAATTATACTAACAATTAGATATATAATTTGCTAAAATACAGTTTATTTAATTGGGATATCAGGATTGACCTCGGTTTTTATATTGGATATCCAATTTTTAATAGAATCAATCAGTTATGGATTGTAAAAATAAAATTTTGAAGTAATTCGACGAAATTTGGATCAACACTTTTTAGTCGGATTGAATAGGGATCAACTAAAAATTGATCTAATCCTTAGGGGTGATCCAATGATTAAGTTTGTCTTTTTACAAATAAGAGGTCTCAAGTTTGATACTTTTCACACCCCCAAGGGCCAGCAACCTTGTTCCTCCAGTGACATACCCTTAAAGAAGCTTGAGTTGCGAAGGCCTAATCAAAGTTCGAGAAAATAGTCAACACAAACTTAAATACCCTGTAACTAAAAAAAAAAAAAAACTAGAAATCGATCCTAATTTGATGTGTTGATAGACCTACATATCAAGTTATGTACTTTTAAGATATTTTAGTTTATTTTTACTAATATTTTAAAGATAATTTTTATTCTATTTCTAAAATACTTCCGTAATGAAATAATATATCGAAACGAAATAGCCTATATAGCAGGTTGAAATAAAATTGAAANTAAAGATAATTTTTATTCTATTTCTAAAATACTTCCGTAATAAAATAATATATCGAAACGAAATAGCCTATATAGCAGGTTGAAATAAAATTGAAAGAATTTAATAACTAATGAGGTGAATATAGATGTGGTGAACTTAATAAGTTCAAGTAAGATAATTAAATGGGGTTGGNCCTCAAGCTGTGAGGTTTGTACTTATATTGCACTTCCAACTAAGGTTATTGCACATTTTCTCAATGATTAATGTCCGTTAGAAAATTTTATGGAAAAATGTTTCACTTTATCCTCTAAAATATGTGATTTTGTTTCACTTTCTTCTGACGCGTTGGCATTTTCGGTCTAAAAGATAACGACTGTTTGGGTTTTGGGTAGTGTGAAATTAATTCAATTAATTAAGGGGACAATATAAAAAAATTTAATAGTTGAGGGGACAAAATGACACAAACTTCATAGTTTGGGTGATTAACCAAATTTTAAACTAATTGATATTTTATCCAAAAAGGTTAAAAGAACAACAATATACAGTAATGCTTCAGGTTCCGTTGGTCAGGAAATATTCTAGCCGGTGCAAGAGAGAAATAGCAAAGCAAACGAATGAAAGAGCATGATACAATTAGTAAGTTCGGATTGACTATAGGTAAGCACAAATTCAACATGACTGGTTAACAAGTATAATAATGTATATGTTGAGTACCAAACACGTTCAACCTGATTTTTAACATGAGAAACCTTTTTAAATTTTAATTCTTTTCTCGGTCCTCAATTTGTCCCCCCTCGTTCTTATTTTCATGAAGAACGTTATAGGGGTTCATTTTTAATCAGATTTTGTACAAACCATTTGTTTAATTTGAATTTTGTTGACTTGGTTTTGTTAAAATTTGAATCGATTGGTTTACTAATTTTCTGGGAATTGTGGGCGATAGATTTGATCGATGAAAGGTCGGGTCACAATTTTCAACTTGTGTTACTTTGATCTAATAAAAAAACACAACAATTTAAATTGATTGATCATAAGCCCTTACGTGGATTATACATGAGTGGTCATTTTGATCCGTTAAATAATTATGAAGTGTTCTGACCAAACGATTTTTGAAAGGCTGAGCGGGCTAAATGCTATGTTGGCAATTCCTCCACATTTCGCCAAACACGCACGTATAGGTAGACTTGTCAATGTATTTGATTTTAATCTGAATTTGACTAGAATTTGAATCTAATTAAGAGTAATTACAATTTAACATAAGTGAGAAATTATGGATTTGGAAGGTGGAGAAATTCAATATGAATAGTTTTAAGAGGAATATTGGAGGCCGTTAGATAAGTATATTTGAGACTGTTGAATAGACTTATCAAAATATGTCCTATTTTATATTATAGATCAATAGGATAAAGTTTGGTATAGAGTGGGAATAGTTCCCACCCTCTAAATCTCTTTTTCCATCCCATTTAATCCTCTTTTTTCAAACTATTAAGTTCACTTCATCTATATCTATCTCATTAATTACTAAGTTCATCTCATTCATACCCATTCAATTAAACTATTAAATATATGATAAAAAAAGCTAAACAAAAATAATAATTGAAGCAAAATTTTAATGTTTTGAGATAATCTATATTATGTCAAGGTGCTTTGAGATATTTTAATATGTTTTTACTAATGTCTTTGAGATATTTTGAGGTATCTTAAGATATTTTAGTATATTTTAACTAATATTTTAAAAATAATTATTAATTTTTCTTCTGTTTTTGAAATACTTTTCTATTAAAATAATACATCAAAACGAAATTGCCTATATAGTAGGTTGAAATAAATTTGAATAAATTTAGTTTTTAATTAGTAAATATAGACGATGTAAATTTAATAACTAATGAGGTGGGTATAGATGTGGTGAATTTTATAGTTTGAAGTAAGATAATTAAATAGGGTTAGAAAAAAGATTTAAAGGGTGAGAATAAACCCACCCTTTTTTTTATTGCTAATCCCAATATAAATTCTAAATCATTGATATTATGTTTCACACATTCAAATTTAGATATTCTAATATTCAATTTGGTTAGAATTAGATCCAAATTATACATATTTATGTCTATAAGTGATTATTTGACAAAATTATACTAACAATTAGATATATAATTTGCTAAAATACAGTTTATTTAATTGGGATATCAGGATTGACCTCTGTTTTTATATTGGATATCCAATTTTTAATAGAATCAATCAGTTATGGATTGTAAAAATAAAATTTTGAAGTAATTCGACGAAATTTGGATCGACACTTTTTAGTCGGATTGAATAGGGATCAACTAAAAATTGATCTAATCCTTAGGGGTGATCCAATGATTAAGTTTGTCTTTTTACAAATAAGAGGTCTCAAGTTTGATACTTTTCACACCCCCAAGGGCCAGCAACCCTGTTCCTCCAGTGACATACCCTTAAAGAAGCTTGAGTTGCAAATGCCTAATCAAAGTTCGAGAAAATAGTCAACACAAACTTAAATACCCTGTAACTAAAAAAAAAAAAAAACTAGAAATCGATCCTAATTTGATGTGTTGATAGACCTACATATCAAGTTATGTACTTTTAAGATATTTTAGTTTATTTTTACTAATATTTTAAAGATAATTTTTATTCTATTTCTAAAATACTTCCGTAATGAAATAATATATCGAAACGAAATAGCCTATATAGCAGGTTGAAATAAAATTGAAAGAATTTAATAACTAATGAGATGAATATAGATGTGGTGAACTTAATAAGTTCAAGTAAGATAATTAAATGGGGTTGGAAAAAATATTTTAAGGGGTAGGAATAACCCCACTTTTTTTTATTGCTAATCCCAATATAAATTCTAAATCATTGATATTATATTTCATGCATTCAGATTTAGATACACTAATATTCAATTTGGTTATAATTTGATCCAAAATATGCATATTTATGTCTATAAGTGATTATTTGACAAAATTATACTAAGAATTTGATATATAATTTGCTAAAATACAGTTTAGGTAATTGGGATATCATGATTGACCTCGGTTTTCAAATTGGATATCCAATTTTTAATAGAATAAGTCAGATATGGATTGTAAAAATAAAATTTTGAAGTAATTCGATGAAATTTGGATTGACACTCTTTAGTCGGATTGAATTTGGATCAACTAGAAATCGATTCAATCTTTAGGGGTGGTCTAGTGATCAAACCTGTCTTTTTACAATTAAAATATCTCAAGTTCGATACATTTCACACCCCCTAAGGACCAGACAATATTATTCTTCAAGAGACATGTCCTTAAAGAAGCTCGAGTTAGGAGGGCCTATTCAATACTCAAGAAAGTAATAGACGCAAACTTGAATACCTTGTAACCCAAAAAAAAAAAACTGGAAATTGNAGACAATATTATTCTTCAAGAGACATGTCCTTAAAGAAGCTCGAGTTAGGAGGGCCTATTCAATACTCAAGAAAGTAATAGACGCAAACTTGAATACCTTGTAACCCAAAAAAAAAAAACTAGAAATTGATCCTAATTTGATGCGTTGATAGACCTACATATCAAGTACTTTTTGTAATTTTTTTAGTATATTTATTTTAATAAAAAATAAATAAAAGAAGATATTTTGCTTTGCCATTTGTTAGCAATGTGTCACTAGAAGTCATAATTATTGTTTTTTTCATTGTAACTATTTAAAAAAATCAAATTTAGTACCGTTGTTTCTTGTTAGAACCGAGTCAAAGGTTAGGAAACGTTCATTTGAGGGACCTCATTGATCGAGACTGTTATAGCAAGTCTTCACTAACTGCGAAAAAAATCAGACTGGCACCTTCGCTTATCGTCACAACACAATCAACTCTTTGGCTGTCGAAATACTACTAAAATTCTCAGATTTTTTTCATCCAAACATTGGAGATAAGGTTTCAAATTGCTTGTTCGGAACTTAACCAGAGAATTTAATGTCCATGTAGTTTAAATATTTTGACAATTCACACTTTATACCTAAAAAAATTTAAATTTCTGATTCGCAGTTTCAAAGATGAATTTCATTATATTTAATCCTCAGTACAATTAAATTAATGTGACTCTAACAATAACATCAGTTGTTATTTCCATAAAACCCTATTGCATGACACATATATGAATTTGACAGAAACATGAATGAAAATTAGTGTGAGACCATAGACCACATTACAACCATTATATAACATTGAGGGTGCACGGTAAAAAAATTAATCTCTAAGAGTCAAAATTAAAAATTTTAAAATTTTTTACAATACATAGTGTGATTCTCCCTATTTGTTTTTTAAAGCAATATTCTATCCTTTGTTGAATTCGACTTCTTTATACCATGTATGTGTAAATAGATCGTCTCCAAAACCTATTACACTATACAAATCTAAAGGTAATTGGGAACAAATTATCAACTAGTCAAAGGCAACTGCTACCCCCCAAAAATTAGGATCAAGAAAACCTCATCAATATAAACCATAGTCTTGGAACCTCTAGAGACAGACAGAGAGGGGGAAGATGAAGAGAGGGGGCATGATTGTTTATTCTCAGCCAATTTGTAAATAACAAAGAGAAAAGATAGAGAAAGAGAGTAAACAGGGGGAGAAAGATGTGACTGGTATAGTGCATCGAATTATGAATAAACAGGGGAGAGAGAGAGTGAGAGAGACAATTAAAAAATAGAGGGGAGAGAGGATAACGACTAAGAATTGGAAAGATTTTGGGTTGCGGTAATTTAGGTTTATTATGGTATTGAATGTGGAGGATAAGTATGACATATTTGTATTGTTGAAGGGTAAAAATAGAAACAAAAAATGTTTTCCAGCTATACTCATTTTTTATAGTATAGATTATCTGTATTTCGATCGAAATTCCAACCAAACGATTTTTGAAAGCTGAGCGGGCTAAATTCTATGTTGGCAATTCCTCCATATTTCGCTAAACCCGCACATATAGATAGACTTGTCAATGTATCTAATTTTGATCCTGAATTTGACTTGAATTTGAATATAATTATGAGTAATTCGTGTATGAAGGCACATTGCAACATCAGTGAGAAATTATGGATTTGAGAGAGGGGGAATTCAATATTAATGGTTTTAAGAGAGATGTTAGATGTCGTTAGATGAGTCTATTTGAGACCATCAGATAAACTTATTGAAACATGTCCTATTTTATATTATTGATTAGTAGGATAAAGTTTGTTACAGGGTGAGATTATTCCCACCCCTCTAAATCTCTTTTTCTACCCCATTTAATCATCTTTTTTTCAAATTATTAAATTCACCTCATCTATATTTATCTGTTTAAGTTCACATCATTCATACTCATTCAATTAAACTATTAAATATATATTAGAAAACCTAAACAAAAATAGTAATTGAAGCATAATTTCAATGTTTCGAGGTAATCTATATTATTTCAAAGAGCTTTGAGATATTTTAATATATTTTTACTAATGTCTTTAAAATATTTTGAAGTATTTTAAGATATTTTAGTGTATTTTAACTAATATTTTAAAAATAATTATTAATTTTTATTATTTCTGAAATACTTTCGTATTAAAATAATACATTAAAATGAAATTGCATATATAGTAGGATGAAATAAATTTGAATAAATTTAGTTTTTAATTAGTGAATATAAACAGTGTGAATTTAGTAACTAATGTGGTGGGTATAAATATGGTGAACTTAATAGTTTGAAGTAAGATAATTAAATGGGGTTAGAAAAAAGATTTACAGGGTAAGATTAATCCCACATTTTTTTTATTGCTAATCCCAATATAAATTCTAAATCTTATATTTCATGCATTCAAATTTAGATATTCTAATATTCAATTTGGTTATAATTTGATCCAAATTATACATATTTATGTCTATAAGTGATTATTTGACAAAATTATACTAAGAATTAGATATATAATTTGCTAAAATATGTATAATTTGGATTGACCTCGGTTTTCAGATTGGATATCCAATTTTTAATAGAATAAGTCAGTTATGGATTGTAAAAATAAAATTTTGAAGAAATTCAACGAAATTAGGATCGACACTTTTTAGTCAAATTGAAATGGGATCAACTAGGAATCGATCCAATCTTTAGGGGTGCTTCAGTGATCAAGTCTGTCTTCTTGCAAATAAAAGGTCTTAAGTTCGATACTTTTCACACCTTCTTAATATCAACCACCCTTGCTCCTCAAGGGACATGTCCTTAAAATAATTTGAATTACGATGGCCTATTCAAAGCTCGATGAAGTCATCGGTGCAAACTTAGACACCATGTAACAGCGAAAAAATAAAAAAAAAAACTAGAAATCGATAATAATTTGATGTGTTGATAGACCAACATATCAAGTTACGTATTTTTTGTAATATTTTTAGTATATTTATTTTAGTTAAAAATAGAAGAAGATATTTTGCCTTGCCATTTGTTAGCAATGTATCACTAGAAGTCATAATTATTGATTTTTTCGTTGCATCTAGTTTAAATAATCAATTTGGTACTGTTGTTTCTTGTTAGAACCGAGTCCAATCCAAGGTTAAGAAACGTTCAGTTGAGGGACCTCATTGATCCAGACTGTTGTATCAAGTCTTTACTAACTGCCACTTTCGCTTATTATGTCACATCACAATCAACTTTTTAGCTGTCAAAATCCCACAGAATTCTCAGATTTTTTCCATCCAAACATTTGAGATAAGGTTTCAAATTGCTTGTTCGGAATTTAACTAGAGAATTTAATGTCGATAGAGTTTAAATATTTTGACAATTCACACTTTATACCTTAAAAATTTTTAAATTTCTGATCTGCAGTTTCAAAGATTAATTTCATTATATTTAATCCTCAATACAATGAAATTAATGTGACTTGAACAATAACTTCCGTTGTTATTTCCATCAAATCCTGTTGCCTGACACATATAGATGAATTTGACGGAAACATGAATAAGAATTAGTGTGAGACCACATTACAATCATTTTATAACATCGAGGGTGCAGGGTAAAAAAATTAATCTTTGAAAGTTTAAATTAAAAATTTTAAAAATTTTCAAAATGCAAAATGTGATTCTTCGTATTGTTGAAGTCAAATTCTTTAGCATATCTCAATACCATGTATGTGTAAACAAATTGCCCCAAAAACCTATTATACCACACGAATCAAAACGTAATTGGAAACAGATTATCAGCTAATCAAAGGCATATGCTCCAATTTGTTGATTTTCTCACGTTATTGTAAATCTAAGCCATTTTAGGATCTCCACATTGCTCCTCTATCTTCTTCTTTTTTTTTTTTGTCATAATTATGTGTACTTTCGATGTGTTATTACACATAAACTTGAAATGTGCTCAATCATTTATAAATTATGCATTGTAAATCAGTTACCTCAAAATTATGGTGCGAGACTTGAATTTAAGACATTGACAACTGAGCTTTGAAACCTTCCTCTCCGAGGGACTTGACGCGTTATCATTAACACTAATACAATTGGAGACTTAAATTTAAGACATTGACAACTGAGCTTTGAAACCTTCCTCTCCGAGGGACTTGACGCGTTATCATTAACACTAATACAATTGGAGACTTGAATTTAAGACATTGACAACTGAGCTTTGAAACCTTCCTCTCCGAGGGACTTGACGCGTTATCATTAACACTAATACAATTGGAGACTTAAATTTAAGACATTGACAACTGAGCTTTGAAACCTTCCTCTCCGAGGGACTTGACGCGTTATCATTAACACTAATACAATTGGAGACTTGAATTTAAGACATTGACAACTGAGCTTTGAAACCTTCCTCTCCGAGGGACTTGACGCGTTATCATTAACACTAATACAATTGGAGACTTAAATTTAAGACATTGACAACTGAGCTTTGAAACCTTCCTCTCCGAGGGACTTGACGCGTTATCATTAACACTAATACAATTGGAGACTTGAATTTAAGACATTGACAACTGAGCTTTGAAACCTTCCTCTCCGAGGGACTTGACGCGTTATCATTAACACTAATACAATTGGAACATAATTGAAGGACATAATTTGGGAACATAATGAGTTGTCACAAATGAAATGATAGTGAAATGTATTTAATGATAGGTCCTATAGTAACATTAATGAATTCATTATTATATTATTTGTGATAACTCATTTTGTCATGAAATTATCTTCATAAATTATGTCTCAATAGCATTGTTTTATCATTAATCCTTGAAAAATGCTATTTGAACCTAATTTGGAGACCTAATCTAGGGACCTAATTTAATATAATCATGTGGACTCCATTTAATATTAGAACTTACAACTAATCTAATAATAACATTAAAACCACATCATTAAGTCTCCAAATTAAATCTCCAAATAAAATCTCAATAGCATTGCTCATCATCCTTTTTAGTCTTTACAGATGAGTCATTCTAGAGCTGGATTGGACGCATGTATCCTTGTGTATAAGTTTTGCGCCTACCTGGTTTGAAATGTAATACCAGTTGAAATCATAGTAGCAGGTCACCTTGCCTCCTTTTTCCTCCGCACACGCAGGAGAGAGAGGGAGGGGGAGAGGGGAAGAGAGAGAGAGAGATGTATTATATGAAGACAAAAAAATTGGGTCAAGTAATTATGCATGCCGAAACTTTCGGAGATATATAAGAGAAATGTCTTCCTTGTCATCTGTCTTGGGTCCACTCCCAATTTCACTACACCAAAAACCACGAGACTATCACTTTCACTTGTGGGCACTATAACAGTCAACTCGTTCACCGAATCTGCACCTTAGTCTATGTAATATAAGTATCTGCACCTTGATCATCAGTGTTGATCCTTTTCTTAAATAGGAGTCCTTTTTTTATGAGACTTGAATTAAGACCGATAGTAACTATAAAATTATCTTCTCTTCGTTACCTTATGGGTTATTATTGTTCCTTTTCCCTCTCTACAGGTGAGGTCATTATCGACTTGGATGTATGCTTTATTTGCACCTAAAAAGCAGTTGAAATCATGGTAGAAAGGCAGTTTTCTTCCTTTTTTTGTCCGAACCACAGAGAGATTCTAAAACGAACAAGCTGTATTAAAGAGAGAGAGGGGGACAGAGAGAGGGAGGGTCCAAAACGAAGAAGCTGTATTAAACAAAGACAAAAAGTTGGTCATATTTCATTCTCAGTACGCATGTGGAAACTTCTGTCATGTCCATGCACCTAGCCTTCCTGTTGCCTCTCACTCAGGTTACTTGTCTATTTCTAGAACTTGGTCTACCTCCTAACAATTTGATTTTAACGGAGTGATTATACAGCTGTTCTATTTTCATTAGGAGAATCGTGTCAGCCATGAATCTTGGATCATAAATGCAATACAAAATGAAATCACTTGCATTTATATCTTATACAATGTTTGACCACTTAACCAACCTGCATAGATCGTATTGTTGATTCCTTATTGTCTCCACAAACACACAAAGTCTAAGCTGATTATATAAATATTTCATTACCCTATTTTTTGAGTTTTGATTGCTTCATGCTGCCTTAGCAATGGTGCCCAAGATCACAACAAGAAGTCCCTTTTGGATTGACCACTTCAACCACATTGGTTGACCACCTCAATCAACTATAATTTTGGGTGGGACAGGAATTCAGTTGTATTTTTGTATAGAATATTCAACTCTACTGCACTATATATTCAACTATCTCCCTTTGTGATTTCAGTAAGAAAGATGGCCCCTTTAACATGGCTCAATCACATTCATCTCTTTTACCTCTTCTCTGTTCTCTCCTTTATCCAAGTAACTTCTTTGCATGCACAACTGTGCCCTCAAGACCAGAGTTCTTTGTTGCTCCAATTCAAGGAACAGTTTTCCTTTGACAAATCTGCTTCATCTTTCTGTGATATGAATGGAATTATCTCTCATCCAAAACTCATATCTTGGAAGGAAGGTACTGATTGTTGCTCATGGGATGGGGTCGACTGTGATCGGATAACGGGCAATGTGATCGGTCTCGACCTCAGCTGCAGCTGGCTAAATGGCACCATCCATCCCAACAACACCCTCTTTCTCCTTCCTCGCATCCAAAGGCTCAATCTTGCTTACAATAACTTTGATTCTTCACTGGTTTCATCGTCATTTTGTCAGTTCTCCATATTGACACATCTCAACCTCTCTTCCTCTAAATTCTCGGGTCAAATCCCATTAGAAATCTCGAACACGTCTAGTCTGGTTTCGCTTGATTTGTCATCCAATCAATTAAGATTCGAGGGACTCGGTTTCAAATTCCTTGTTCAGAACTTAACCAAGATAAGAGAACTTTATCTTGATGACGTAAATATCTCTTCAGTGATACCCATTTCGTTGTTGAACCTGACATCTTTAAGACGTCTCAGTCTCTTTAATTGTGGATTTGAGGGACAATTCCCTAACAAACTATTCCACTTACCGAATTTGGAAGTGCTAAGACTAGGAATGAATATGGCTCTCCGTGGTTATTTTCCAAAATTTAACTCGAGTAGTCCTCTTCAGATCTTGGATCTTCATATGACAAATTTTTCTGGAGAACTACCCAAATCGATTGGCAATCTCAACTCACTAAATGTTTTGAAAGTTGGCGGATGCAGATTTTCAGGTTATATCCCAGCATCGATCGGCAATCTTACGCAAATTATTGGCTTATTGCTCTCGTTTAACAATTTCATTGGTAAGGTTCCGTCTACTCTTTCGAACCTTGGACATATCAATTATTTAGACCTTTCATATAACCATTTTGAATGCCAGGTTGCTGGTGTTTTCTTAACTACAAAGTTGTTGAACTAAATATAAGAGGGAATAATTTAAGTGGTCCGATCTNCATGGTATGGAAGACATAGCTAGAATGAAATTGTTCCCCTTTTCCCTAAAAGATAAGGCAAAATTGTGGCTTAATTCCTTGAAGCCTCAATCCATAATATCTTGGACTCAAATGCTCTCCGAGTTTCTAAACAAATTTTTCCCTGTGCCTAAAACCACGGCTCTTAAAAAGCAAATTTAAAACTTTTCAGAGAAGTCCAATGAGCAATTCTACCAATGTTGGGATCGTTACAAGGAATTTCTACAATCCATTCCACACCATGGTTTTGAACCATGGCAATTGGTGAGTTTCTTCTATAAAAGAATCACACCGGGCCATCGACAGTTCATCGATATGATGTGTAATGGGGAGTTTTTGAACAAAGATCATGATGAGGCCTTCGAATACTTTGATACATTGGCATAGAATACACAATAATGAGACATTATGGATCCCAACAATGTTTCGAGGTCTTCTCCTCAAGGTAGTAATCAAGCACATGGGGGAGGGGATTTATGATTTAAGGGACCGGGAAGACTTATTTTCCAAGATTGTCAAGTTGTCTAGGAAAGTTGAGAGTCTTGAGGTCAATAGGAGGCACAAGGTGTCACATGTTTCAAAAACCGAGGAGTCTTGCTCGATTTGTGAGAGTGTGGAGCATTTCATATTAGAGTACCCCCCAACATTTTGGCACTTAAGGAAGTATACCATGAGCAAGTAAATGCTTTTAACCAAATGAGGCAATCATTTTTCCTGCACTCAAAAACTTAATTCAGGTTGGAGCAATCACCCAAACTTTAGTTGGAGAAATGAGAATCCTACTCCTCATGGGTCTAACACTTATACACCTTCTATGCCTCCTAAGCAAGGCCATTACCAAGGTCAAGGGCAAGCGTTTAGCTCTCAATAACCCCAATCTAATCCACAAGGGTATTCACAAAACCTGCCTCCACAGAATTTCTCCTAAGGCCCACCTCCACAAAATTTTAATCAACAAGGACCATCCAACCCATCCACTTACCAACCTCCCCACAAAAGAGGTTTAGAGGCTATGGTTCATTCTTTCATTCAAAGCCAGACTACCTTCAATCAAAGCCAAACCACCTTTAACAAAAACATTTTGGCTTAACTCACAAAATTTACCAATGCCATAGGGATATCACAATAAGAAAAGGGAAATTCCTCACTCAACCCCAAGAGAACCCTAAGGACCAACATGTGATTGAGTCGTCCGAGCCCACAAAAGAGAGTTGTGAGCAACTCAAGGCAGTCATCACCCTTTGTAGTGGCAAACAAATTGATAAGAACGTTGTGTCAATGGTCTCACCCAAGGCCACATTGCCAATAGAAAAAGAGACTAAGGGTGACACCGAGGGGGGTGAGGTGAGTGATGAGGTGAGCAAAAAAGAAAAATTGGTTGATGACAGTGTTCTTGTTTCCCCCATTCCTACTCTTTTACTACTCGTTTGAAGCCACCCGTCAAGGTGGCTAACTATTCTGATATAATTGAGATGTTCAATCGGGTGAAAATCAACATTCCACTCCTTGACGTGAAAAATCAAATTTTATCTTGTGAAAAGATCTTGAAAGACTTGTGCACAGTTAAGAGGAAACTCAATGTCCACGAGAAGGCATTCCTCACCGAGCAAGTGAGCTCAATCTTGCGGACAAACACCCCACTGAAGTTTAAAGACCCCGGTTGCCCTACCATTGCCATAACAATCGGGAATTACCAGGTGGAGCAAGCATTGCTTAATTTGGGGGCTAGTGTCAACCTTCGACCTTACTCGGTGTACAAGTAACTCTAGCTTGAAGAGTTGAAGCCATCTTCAATCACTCTTCAGTTGGTGGATCAGAGCATTCAAACACCAAAGGGAGTGGTTGATGATGTTTTGGTTCAAGTGGATAACTTTTATTTTTCTATTGATTTCATTGTGCTTGAGACTCACCCTGCTGCTAACCCTTGCTCCCAAATCCCTATTATATTAGGAAGATCGTTCCTTACTACTTCTAATCCTGTTATTAATTGCAGAAATTGTCTCATGAAGCTTACTTTCGGGAGCATGACTATGGATTTCAATGTGTTCAATCTGAATAAACAATCGGGGGATGATGAGGAAGTGCACAAAGTCAATAGGATTGACACCTTAGTGAAGGAACACTTGGAGTTGTTGGGCATGCTAAAGTTGGGAGAAGAGGAGAATGTTGATATAGAGGAACTTGATGAGCAAGAGGAATTGGAGAGCTTGAAAGGTGTATAAAAATGGACTCCTACTTTCAAGAAGTTTCCACATCAAGAAAAGAAGATTTTTCCATCGACTGCCCAAAAACCCATCTTGGAGTTGCAGCCACTACCACCCCATTTAAAGTATGCATATCTTGGGGAGGACAAGACCTTTCCGGTGGTGATTAGCTCAACCTTGGATGCAAAGCTATAAGAATAGCTCTTTGAAGTGTTGAGGAGACATAAGGGGACGATTAGTTGGAAAATTGCCGACATGAAGGGGATAAGCCCCCTCATTTGTACACACCACATCTACCTTGAGGATGACTCCAAACCATCCCGACAACCACAAATAAGGTTGAATCCAATTATGAAGGATGTGATGAGGGATGAGGTGCTAAACTACTTGACGTGGGCATCATTTTTTTGATTGCTGATAGTAAGTGGGTTAGTCCCACGCAAGTAGTACCCAAGAATTCTGTAGTCACCTTTGTGTCAAATGAGAATAATGAGCTTATTCCAACAAGGGCGATCACCGGATGGAGAGTGTGCATTGATTACCGAAATCTCGACTTATGCACAAGAAAAAACTACCTCCCATTGTCATTCCTCGACCAAGTGCTGGAATGAGTAATGGGGCATCTATTCTATTTCTTTTTGGATAGATACTCTGGCTACAATCAAATCGAGATTGCATTGGAAGATCAAGAAAAGACCACTTTCACTTGCCCCTATAGTACATTTGCCTACTAATGTATGCCCTTCGGGTTGTGCAATGCCCCGGAGACCTTTCAACGCTGCATGATGGGGATCTTCAGTAATATGATGGAGAAGATAATGGAGGTGTTTATGGATGACTTCTTAGTATTTGGGGATTCCTTCAGTGGATTTTGGGAGAATTGGAGAGAGTTTTCGAGAGATGCGAGGAAAAAAACTTAGTCTTGAATTGGGAGAAGTGTCACTTCAAGGTGACACAAACAATTGTGCTTGGTCACATCGTTTCAGCAAAGGGGGTCATTTTCAACCTCCCTAAGCCAAAGGTCATCAAGGATATCAGGTCGTTTCTTGGCCATGCCGGCTTTTATCGTCGTTTCATTTAAGACTTTAGTGCATTGGCCCGACCTTTGACCAATTTGTTGTCAAAAGATGTCCCATTTGTTTGGTCGGATAATTGTGAGGTATATTTCCAAAAAATAAAAAGCATGTTTGCTACACCTTCGATTATGAGACCACCCAAGTGGGATTTACCTTTTGAGCTTATGTGCAATGCGAGTGATTACGCGATCGACGCAGTACTCGGTCAAAGGAAGAATGAGAGACCGTATATAATATACTATGCTAGCAAAATCTTTAATGAAGCTCAAATGAACTATACCACCACTAAAAAGGAATTGTTAGTTATAGTATTTGCATTGGATAAATTCTATTCTTACATCATTGGTTCACCAATAGTAGTCTATACTAATCACTCTACTTTAGAGTATTTATTGTCTAAGCAGGATGCCAAACTGAGAATCATCAAGTGGATCCTCCTACTCCAAGAGTTCAATCTAACAATAAAAGATAAGAAAGGAGTGGAGAACGTGGTGGTGGATCATTTATCCCAAGTAGTGGTGCAAAAGGCCGATGAGCACATTCCTATCCCTGATGAACGTTTAATTTCAATTCATTATGTGCATCCTTGGTATGCTGACTTCTGTCTAGAGAGATAAATTGAGATTTTTACATTTCTTCAATACATTTTCTTGTAATCTCTTGGAAGAATCTTTAGAGCTTCATTTAATGTCATTAATGCTAGTTCCTACAAGTTCATTGCAAGTTTAATTCCCTTTTAAAGCTTTCACCATTAATGCATTTATGTTCTTCATTCTTCCTAGCTGTAAAATGGGTATTCTTTCTTTCACTTATAGCGTATGTTTTCTTGCATTTAGTTAGCCAAGAACTTCATTCCCTTGCAATGTATTCTCATTTCATTGTTAATTTCATTCCAAGCATGAGTAGCTAATTCCTTTAGTTGGCAAAACCAAGGGAAACCTCCACTTGGGTATGTCATTTCAACTCATTCTCCTCCCTTCTTTCAGAGTTCAATGGTTCGGTTTGACTGGATTGAGTGTGGATAAGTTGGTGAGTCTTTGATATTCCGTAGGCCTAGTCATGATTTATGCCTAGATACTCACCCATCTTATCCCTAGCTTCCTACGAATCAATCGTACATTTATACTCTATTGGAGGAGGGATTCGAGTTGAGATGGTATTCCTATTGGAGTGACATCTTGGATTAGCCAACGTTTGTTTCTCATTTCATTTTCACCAAAACACACTTCACCAAACAACTTTCAACAACAAAAGATTTTACACTTTCTTTCACCCAAAATCACCTTCCCTTTGGTTCACATCCTTCCCCGTCGAAACAACCTTGGAGCACCTCCAGGTAAAACACGATCCACAAAAATCTCCTTGCGCTTGGGGGGCATTTTTGTTCATACACATAACACATTTCCACCATCCCATTTTCCCATCTCCTTGCCCTTTCTTTTGACACTACTTAAAGGGAGAGTGACACTCCCCTCCATCCATATACAATACATTTTGAGGGATGATATTTAGGGGTTAGGGATAACAAGGAAAATAACCAAGCAATTGGGCCGAAGTCCCTTCAACCTACGAGCACTAGCTCCCACAAGAGGAGCGTAGAGGGTCCGAGTAATGGAGACCGGGAGGAGAGAATGATGAAAGCGAGACACGATGCTCGTAAACAAAGGATCAATGAGAAAAATGTCACGTACAAAAGGTTTGTGGACAAGATTCCCCTTGGCCCAACCAATGAAGTCGTGAGAGTTATCTAGGGGCATGGACTAGGAATTTGGTTTGATCTAGTGAGTGGCTACAACTTGGCAATGTGTACAGAATTCAATAGGAAATTGATAGTGTTGGGCCAATATGGTAGTGTGCTTAGGACAAATGTGAGGGGGAAGACATTCAACATGACCTCGGACGTGATTGCCACATTGATGAACTATCAGAGGCCACCCCCCAACACCCCGGTGTACCCACACAATGTTAGAGGGATTAAAACCCTATCAAAGTATGTCCAACTTACCTATGAGGACCTGACTAAATTCAAGGGGACAACTCTAGTCGGGGGCCTCAAGCACTCCTACAGGGCAATGAACAAATTCCTCCTCTACAATTTGATGTCCAGGGGTTCGGATAGAGCCCGAATGTGGAGAGGCTCGCCCTACACCACGCTTTTATGATAGGGAAGGTCATAGATATGGCCCTTTTGATATGGGACGAGATGAAGGAGTTCACTCAGGCTACAAAACCGAAGACGAACCTCCCTTTTGGCAATCTTGTCACTCGGATGTGTTCCCACAAGAATGTCAAGGCCTATGCCCATGATATGCTGCTACCCCCAGAGACTAGTGTCCTTGGGAAGTCAAGTAGCAGTACGAGGGTAGCTAGGACCGGGGGTGAGAGAGCTAGTGCCTCAGGGCCAAAGCCATTTTCAACAGCGTATAGAAGCGTGGTGTAGGGTGAGCCTCTCCACATTCGGGCTCTATCCGAACCCCTGGACATCAAATTGTAGAGGAGGAATTTGTTCATTGCCCTATAGGAGTGCTTGAGGTCCCCGACTAGAATTGTCCCCTTGAATTTAGTCAGGTCCTCATAGGTAAGTTGGACATACTTTGATAGGGTTTTAATCCCTCTAACATTGTGTGGGTACACCGGGGTGTTGGGGGGTGGCCTCTGATAGTTCATCAATGTGGCAATCACGTCCGAGGTCATGTTGAATGCCTCAGCTGGGCCATCATCCTCTACACCTTCCACCTCTGCCCCAGCTTGTACCATGTCACAGCGTATAGACTCTTTAGAGGCTACGATGTACAGGCTGTCGATGATGTTGACTAGACTATTCCAACATACTTTCCTGGGTGAGCCCATTCCTAGTGGACCTTAGTCACCTCCAGCTGTCAGACCATCTACCTCTACTCCTATGACTTCTACAGTCGTCCAGGTAGGACATTCCGATGATGACGAGGAGAGCGGTGTTGAAAGCGACGATGATGAGGATGTTAGAGAGGGTGATGGAAACGAGCACAAAGAGTAGTTGTGTCATCGTGTTGTTTTTGTTGTTTTCTTTTGGCTTTAGATTGTAGATAGTTAGGGTTAGTTTATCGGCCTAGTAGAAGTGTCTTAAAGATGTTTTGGCCGGTTTTTTTTTTTTTTAAACTTTAACTCATTGTATTGAAATTTTGTGAATGATCAATGAAAAATACCACAATTGTTTCATTTTATCAGTGCCCAAGTCCATTCCTTTAATTGTATTGTAATTTTTGTATTTTTTATGTTTGCTGATTTACTTGTGTGAATGGGTTGTGGTATTTGCTTTTCTTTTGGTTTGAAATAAAGTTTGCTAGGGACTAGAAAACCTCAAGTAGGGGTGTGATTAGCACAAAATATTGCACATTTCGTATGCTTTTTCTACCCTTTTATACTTGTTTTTGTTGTGATTTTAGAGAGAAATGCATTTAATCTACCTTTTAATGAAGTTTTGTGTGAATGTAGGTGAAGAGTTGTAAATGGCTTGAGTTAAGCCCCAATTATAATGCTTAAGGACAATGGAGATGAGGGGATAGCTTAAAGGAAAGATTGGAAGGTGAAGAAACCAAGAAAAAGGCAAATTGGATGAAAACCTTTCGGAAGGTTTGCACTTGGTATGCCTATGCCTTGCCAAAACCTTCTGTAAGGTTTTCTCTACTGGAATAAACCTTCCAGAAGGTTTGGGTCACTGGACAGCTTTTTCTCCTTGCCCTATATAAAACTTCCGGAAGGTTTACATCAACCTTTTGAAAGGTTTTGCCCAAAAATGCCAGATAGCCTGCAATTCAAGCTCTGCCACTTGGAGGTCCCACCTATGATTCTCCTACTTGTTCCCTAGCATGTCTTACACACATAAATGCCTCCCTTCACCTCAAGATGGACTTTGGAGGCCATTGCATTAATGAGAAAGAGAGAGAAGAGAGAAGCCTAGGGAGATGCAGGCTAGGCTTGTCCTAGCTTGTCCAATGAATCAACTCAGCCCCCTTTGATGGGAAGCCTCTCACACAAACTATAGCACCTCCATGGACAAAAATGAAGAGAGGACTTTCCATTTTTACATAATTGTTCAGCATTGTAGAGAGAAGAACCCAAGGATGAAAACATAGTTTTAGAGAGAGAAGTTAGACTTTTGCATTTCCTTTACCCATTTCACTTGTAATCTATTTTAAGACTCTTGTAAGCTTTATTTATTGCACATAATGTCATTTATTTCAAGTGTATTGCAATTTTAGTCAAGTATCTTTCAATCTACCATTGTTACATTCAAGTTTTTCACTTCACACTTTTAAAATGGGTATTAAATGCACTTCTTCTTAGTTTAACTTTTTTTGTATTAATTCTTCATTTTGTCACAATGTCTCTTTACTTTATATATGTTCTTGCATTAAATATGAGTAGCTAAGCTTTAAGTTGGCTAATCCAAGGAAGAATTTCTCTTGGGTATGCTAATTCAACTCTTTTCTATTCCTCCTCATAGTGTAAGACGGTTTGGTCTAACTAGATTGAGTGTGGACGTGGTTATGAGTTCTTGATACACTGTAGACTTGTCATGGGGTATGCTTGAATCCTCACCTCTGTTTTAGTCCTTCACTTCCTACAAATCAATTGAACGTCTATGCACCATTGGAAGAATGTCTTTAGTTGAGTTGGCATTCTCATTGGAATGACCTCTTTGGATAAGCCAACACTTGTTTCCATTTCTTTTCATCAAGAAGACAACTCACCAAAACCCATATTCAAAAGATTTTTGCACTTTTCTATTTTCACAAAATCACCTTTAATACAATTCACCTTCCTTCCCTAAGGAGACAACCTTTGAATACCAATTCCAAGTAAAACACAACACTCGAAAGTCTCTTTACGCTTGGGGAGCACTTTTGTACACACACACTTTTCATTCACACACCCGTTTTTCCATTTCTTGCATGATATTCGAGGGAGAGTGACATTCACCTAATCGTATAAGTCACATACACATTACCAAAATCATGGTCAAAAATTAGGAATGACGGTATAAGTCAAGCAGACAACAAGTAGGGTGTCGTTGTGTTTTGTTTGTTTTAGTTGTAGATGTTGCACAGATAGGATTAGAATGATTGGCCTAGTAGAAGTGTCTCTAGGATTTTGGGTCATTTTTTTTTTGAATTCTAAATCCTTGTACCGAACTTTTGGATGTAATTAATGAAAAGTACCACAGTTGTTTCATTTGATCTTGCCCAAGTCTATTTGTTTAATTGCATTGTGATTTTTACATTTTGATTGTTTGGCGATGTATGTGCGTAAATGGATTGTTGTAGTTTTACACTTTTGAGGTTTGAAAATAAATTTTGCTAGGGACTAGCAAAACTCAAGTTGGGGGTGTGATTAGCACAAAATATTGCACATCATGTATGCTTTTGTATCCCTTTTATACTTACTTTTGTGGTGAAAATGGGAGCAATACAATTAATCAAACAATTAATGAAGTTGTTGTGTCATTGCATGTAAAGAATTGGAAATGGCTTGAGTTAAGCCCCCCATCATACTGCTCAAATTCAATGGAGATGAAGGGGACATTCAATGGGTGGCTTGGAAGGTGAAAAGATCAAGAAAGAAGCAAAACAAGTAAAAACCTACTAGTAGGTTTGCTCATAAAACTACCGGTAGGTTTTGCACACTATAACTAGACCTACTAGATAGGTTTTGCACACTGAAGTTGGATCTATTGGAAGCCTTCCAAAAGGTTTTGCTCACTGGAACAAAACCTACCGGTAGGATTTTCATCGACCTACCGGTAGGTTTTGTTGAAAAATGCCAGATTCTGTAACTCAAGTTTTCTTTGCTTGTGGGGCCTACCTCTGCTTCTCCCACACATCCCTGACATGTTATACATCCAAGCATGCCTCCCTACACCTAGTGTTGGACTTTGGAGGAAAATGCATTTATGAGGAAGAGAGACAAAGAGGGAGCCTGGTGGGTTGCAGGCTAGGCTTGTCCTATCCTGTCCAAGCATCAAATCACTTCCCATTGATGGGAACCTTGCACACACAGGCCATAAGAGGCTGATGGACAAAAATGTAAAGATTTCTACACCATTATTCAACTAGAGAAGAGATATAGAGAGAGAAGCTCAAGGAAGAAGACATGGTTTTAGAGAGAGAAATTAGATTCTTGCATTTATTTTGCCCATTTCACTTGTAGTAAGTTGTAATACTGTTGTAATCTTCATTTATTGCATTTTAATCTTAGTTATTTCAAGTGTATTCCAAGTTTATTTATGTATGTTGGATTCTAGCATGTTTACATTTGAGTTTTTCACTTCAAGCTTTTTAGTTGGGTATTAAATGCACTTATATTTTGTAGTTTAACTTTTCTTTACATTAATACAAGTTTTAATCTTCATTTCTTCACCATGTCTCTTTACATATTGTATGTCTTTGCATTTATTGTGAATAGCTAAGTTTTTAGTTGGTTAATCCAAGTTAGATTTTCTCTTGGGTAATGCTAATTCAACTCTTTTTTCATTCCTCGTCGTAGGGTAAGTTGCTTGGTTTGGCTAGGTTGAGTGCGGACGGGGTTGTGAGCTCCGTAGACTTGTCACAGGGTATGCTTGAGCCTACACCTCCACATTAGTCCCTCACTTCCTACGAATCAATCAAGCACCGAAACACCATTGAAAGAATGTATTGAGTTGATTTGACATTCCCATTAGAATGACCCCTTCGGATTTACCAACCTTGTTTTCATTACATTTTATCAACAAAATCCACTCATCAAAACATAAACTCACAAGATTTTACACTTTTCTATTTTTAAAATATCACCTTCACCACAATTCAACCTTCTTTCCATGAGGAGATGACCTTGGAATACCCATTCCAAGTAAAACACGACACTTGAAATTCTATCTTCGCTTGGGGAGCACTTTTGCGCACACACATTTTCATTCACACACTTTTTCCCCATTTCTAGCATTGAACCCAAGGGAGAGTGACACTCACCTACACACAAAAGCCTTATACACTTAGTCTGGGTTAATGTTTGGAGATTAGGGTGAACAGAGTCAATCATCATGCATCATCATCTAATGGACCAAAGGCTAGAGTGCACAAGGCTCCTTCAAGTCCCAAGGTCAAAATTTATCTACATACATCCGAAGAGAAGAGAATGACTCCCCTACCCATTCCCTGACCTAACCCGAGTTTTAGGAAAGGAAAGCAAGTTTGAGTGACTATGGAGGACTTTGAGAAACTCACCATCTCAATCAATTTCAGGGCCTCGAGTGCTTCTAACAAAGTCATGGCTTTTAAGTAGAATTTTAAAATTCAAAAAAAATTAAAATTTTATTGTGAAGGGCAAAATGGTAATTAGTCGTTATGTCACGGATTGAAAACTCAATTTTTTCTAAAAAATGAATGAAAAAATGGACCTCACTATTGAATTCATCTCACAAAATCTAGTTATACAGTCAATTTTCATTGAATTTACAGATGATTGTTTTGTGTTTTTCAATGCAACTGGGCGTCGTGCAAATAAAATAAACACGATTAAGATTTGATTTCAAAACACTAAAAATAATTCAAATTTAGTTCAATTAAAATATATTGAACATAACATGGGATGAGATTTAATAGATTCGGGATCAAATTGGACCAAACAAAAGAGTTACGTGTGGCACATTGTGAGCCAAGTAAATGGGGAGTATAAAAGGGGAAGAACATTTGATTTTCTTTCCCATTTTTTAGCTAATTTTTGGATAGAGACAGGAAAAGAAGAGAAAGAAAAACCAAGATTTTCCTCGTTGGGCCAAGAACAAAAAGTGTTCTATGCGATGAGAGCTATGCATACGTACTAAAGATAGTGGGTTTCACCAAAGTCTCAAGAACGGGATTGTTGGGATCAAAGCTTTGAAGCTTGATTTGGATGACTTGGGACTTCTCCTACGTGGTATTTTGCTTCAAGAGATAGGGTTCCTTTCCTAACTAGGTTTACTTTCAACCTAGGATTGTATATGGAATGGCTATCATGATTAGAGATGAAATCTCTTGTCTAATATAATCCTAGTGTAACTAGAGTACGGGAAATGGTGTAAGAATGTATAGAGCCAATTTTTCATGATTGGGTTTTATTGAAATTGCTTGTTTGTAATTTCTTAAGATATTAGGCCTATAAGGTATTCTATGTGTTTATATAATTTGTACCTTCTAGGTGTTTGACAAATGCCTTGAATGATTAAGTATGTTATTTGGATGAAAATTATATAACATGCTTTGGTGATGTTGTAGATTGTGATTATATGCTTATGATATAATTGACAATTGATGAGATTGAGAAATGTTGATAGACATTGAAATTGTTAATAATGTGCTCATGACATATTGATCATGATATGGCTATTGCAATGGTACATCACATTTGCATATGTACGGGAATCATGGCATTCATGGGCATGTGATATGAGTGTGGGTGTATGTGCATGCTTTGATCAAACACGATGCTCGGTGGGTTGATACGTGGGCTCAAGAAAGTTGGACCTAGGTTCGACTGAGCAGCACGAGTTGCATTGAAAACAAGGGTTGAGGTTTGTAAGAATAGCTAGATTCTCCCTCAGATGCAATATCCTATAATTTTGGATACGCACTCCGTCGGTATTGAGTCCATAAAGTGTGTCGACATACGCGGAGCCTTTGGTGGAAGTCCATAGATGTCGTGTCAGTTAGGTACCCGTTTGTAGATGTCCATAAATTTCCACCCCAAGAAAGACCCAAGTTTTTGTAAATTGGTCATTGGATGTTCAACATCAATAACGGGGGCTTGTAATGCCCGGATGTATATGCATGACATTGCATATATTATGGGAGCCGGTGGAGGGCTCGAGTTGCATTGCATGTGAGAGTCTTATCTTATGACATGGCATGTCATTGTGATATTCATTTATGAATTACAAATTCTTGAATGGAGGGTTTATGTGATGATTTGCATGTGAACAATTAATATGCATATAAGTTAGGGAGTAGCCTCTTTAGGAGATACCCTATTAAGCATGGTTCACCCTTTATGGGAACAACATTTCAGGTGCAGGACAAACACCGGTGGACAGCCTCAGTTGAGCCCTTGTTGAGAAGAAGCTAGAAATGTGGTTAATAGATTGCATTTTGTAACCAATTGTGTAATTTGTATTAGACTTGTAAAATTGTGTAAAAGGTTATGTAATGAACTCTTCTAGACTATAATTGTGTTAATGAATGAGTGTGGACTGAGTTTGGATGGCCAAGATTTGGAGATTGGAAAGATTTGGGGAAAATATAGCCCCAGGTACTGGTACCTAAGTGATTAAGTGTCGGTACCACGTTGTTGGATGGCCCAAGTACTTGTACCTATACTTACAGGTACCAATACCTGGATTCCAATGGGCTCAGGTACCAGTACCAAGGCTTCAGGTACTGGTACCTCGATGGACAGTGGGCTCAGGTACCGGCACCTAACAAATAGTGGGCTCAGGTACCTATACCTAAATGATTAAGTATTGGTACCTAACAAATGGGAAGATCTGGCAGACAAAAGGCTCAGGTACCAGTACCACGTGTATGAGGTACTAGTACCTCTTCCAAAATTTTAAAAAATTTAAATATAACTCTATCAAGCATTTAGATCTTGAGCCCTCTTGTTGGGACGACATAATTGGTCAAACATTAAGTTCTAATTGATGGATATGGACCCTGAAATGGTCAAGTGGTTGATATATGCATAGTTTATACGTTTGGGAGTACTCCAGTAAAAGGGATACTCTATCCAAACTTTGTATTGGTTATAATTCCGGTGAAGGGGATGTAATGATGTGGTATTAGGTTATGTGGCATTCACATGTACTTCCACAGGTTGATGGATGATCAACGGGTTGAAAAAGAACTCCCAGTTTTGGGACATTACAGCTAGATATTAGAGCCTAGGTTCTCGAATTACCTAAGGCTTGCAGGGCATGGGTCTAGGCCATTGCATCCATTATGTATTACATGTTATGTGCATTAGATGTTACATGTTATGTGTTATGTGAATTATATGCATGATTAAATGTGTATGAAATGAGACACTAGGTTTAAAAAACATAACATTGGGAGTCAAAAAATAAAGAGCAGGAAGGTTCATGGTATGGGTGTTTACTAGTGGGTGGCACACATTCTAATAGTGAGACAAGGAGAGAAAATTCTCAATGTTTTGACTTTGATCCCTACTTTGGCATACTAAGTTATTATTCTATTGCTATCTTGCGTGTATGTAGATGGCAAGTAGAGGAAGAAGGAACCGATATGGTCGAGGTGGTGGACAGAACAACAACCAACTGCCACTAGCCTTTGATCAACAAGCCTTCATGAAGGCTATAGGCACTATGGCTGCCACCTTTATGCAAGCCAGTTCCAACATAAGCTAAGGAGGCTCGAACAACCTACAGAGATTCAAGGCACACAAGCCACCTATTTTTCTAGGAGGGGCAAATCCGATGCTAGCCGACCATTAGTTCTAATAAGTAGAAAAGATCTTATAGGCTATGGAGATCACATCCGATGCCACTAAAATAAGGCTAGTTGCATTCCAGCTTGAGGGAAAGGCCCATCTATAGTGGGATTAGGCAAAGGCCTCAAAGAACATAGAGGCGATGACTTGAGGAGATTTTTGTGATCTATTCATGGGCAAGTACTTCCTGTTGGCTGTTCGGCAAGTGAAAGCCTAAGAATTCTTGGATTTAAAGTAAGGGACTATAATAGTGATGGAATATGTGGCTATGTTCACCGAGCTAGCCCATTTTGCTGACAACTATGTGACCACTAACTTGGCCAAAGTGAGGAAGTTCGAGGATGGTTTGAAGTTGTCCATCCGGGGAAAGATTGTAGGCTACCACCTACAAGACTTAGACTCAATAGTTAAGAAGGCTATTGCCATTAAAAGGGAAGTAGAAGATGCTAAGAGCATCTGAGAGGCCGGTGCTAAGGATAAGAAGAAGGAGGGTCAATCCTCTTCTTCTTGTTTGTGGAAGAAGCAACAGACTTTTACCCCACTAAAGTATCAAGGACATTGCTGCAGCTATCAAGGCCAAGGTCAATCCTCTCAAGGCAGGAGAAATTTCAGGGTTTCCTATTAGGATGGTGAGAGGAATTATTTCATATGTCACCAGCGAGACCACATGAAGAGGGATTGTCCTTAGAGGAAGGGATCCCAGAGGTACGGGGCATCTCAATCCCAGTTATCGGTAGGGAATCCACATACATTTTTCATTCCTTCCTACCCACCATGGGCCAAGAAATTCAGTTCTAGTTTTAGGGTGCTGCACAGGCCCCTACTACTTCACAAGAGAGGATTCCACAATTAGGGCAGATTGGCCATGGCAAGGTCCAAGGCTGAGGATAAGGCTTACATGACTTTGGGGACCCATGGGCGAGTCCATGCCATCACACCTCAGACTAAGTTGGTGTATTAGTCAGTGATTTAGGGTATATTCTTACTCTCTCACTTATGGGCAAAGGTATTATTTGATTCTAGTGTATCGCATTCATTTATAGCTGCATCATGTATTAAGGACTTGGGCTTAGAGGTTGATACCTTGGAAGAGCCATTACATGTGAGTTCTCCTGTGGGTGCTATGGTATGCATTGATCAGATATATCGGGGGTGTGAACTAGAGATCTCAGGGATTCTACTCACTGTGGACTATGTCGGAGTTTGATGTCATCCTTTGGATGGATTGGTTGGCCGCACACCAAGTTGTCATACATTATGATCTGAAGAGGGTCACTACCTATACACCGAAGGGTGTTTGTTTCAAGTTTTAGGTAGAAAAGCACAATGTTTTACGCCAAGCAATATATGATTCCAATTGGCACAGATAGTTGATAGGTTGGCTTGCGAGCCTGACACTTGAGGACGAAGTGAGACAGGAAATGGGTCTACCTCGGGTAGTATGTGAGTATGCGGATATTTTTTTGGATGAGTTATTGGAATTACCCCCACATTAGCATGTAGACTTTACCATTGAGCTACAACCTGGTGCATCTTCTATGTCTATGACGCCGCATATATTGGCACTTGCAGAGTTGCAAGAACTCAAGGTCTAGTTGTAAGAATTGTCGGACAAGGGTTTCATTAGACTGAGTACCTCACCTTGGGGTGCTCCGATATTATTTTCCAAGAAGAAGGATAAGACCTTTAGACTTTGCATAAACTATCGGTAGTTGAATCGGGTCACCATCAGAAATAGGTACCCTTTGTTGTGAATTAAAGACTTGTTTGATCAACTGAGAGGGGCACGAGTCTACTCTAAGATAGATCTATACATGGGATACAATCAATTGAGGATTAGAGAGGTAGAAATACCAAAGATGACATTTAGGATACGATATAGGCATTTTGAGTTCACAGTCACGCCGTTTGAATTGATGAATACCCCGATTGCATTCATGGATCTCATGCATAGGGTCTCCCAAACCTACTTAGATTAGTTTGTCATGGTCTTTATTAATGACATCCTAATCTACTCCAAGTTTGAGAAGGAACATGAGGATCACTTGATGATTGTTCTTCAGACATTGAGAGACCATCAGTTGTATAGGAAGTTTAGCAAGTGTGAATTTTGGCTAACGGAGGTGAAATTTCTGGGACGCGTGATGTAGGCTTCGGGTGTATCTGTGGACTTGGAGAAGGTTGAGATAGTCATGAGTTGCAAAAGGCCAAAGTCAGTTTTTAAGACACGTAGTTTCTTAGGATTGGCGAGATCTTACCAGGGGTCTATTGAGGACTTCTCCTGACTAGCTGCACCTATGACTAAGTTGATCGAGAAGGAGGTCAGGNCAAGTGTGAATTTTGGCTAACGGAGGTGAAATTTCTGGGACGCGTGATGTAGGCTTTGGGTGTATCTGTGGACTTGGAGAAGGTTGAGGTAGTCATGAGTTGCAAAAGGCCAAAGTCAGTTTTTAAGACACGTAGTTTCTTAGGATTGGCAAGATCTTACCAGGGGTTTATTGAGGACTTCTCCTGACTAGCTGCACCTATGACTAAGTTGATTGAGAAGGAGGTCAAGTTCTAGTGGGATGACTCATGTAAGAGAGTATTCCTGGAGTTGAAGAGAAGGCTTACTTCAGCTCCTATTTTGATAGTTCTAAAGAAGGGACAAAGGTATACGATATACTATGATGCCTTAAAAGGTAGTCTGGGAGGGTGGTAGCTTATGGTCCACAGCAATTGAAGGACCACAAGTAGAACTACCCCACGTAGGACATGGAGTTGATGATTATTGTCTTTGCCTTGAAAGCATGGTGCCACTATCTATATGAAGAGCATTTTGAGGTATTTTTGGACCATAAGAACCTAAAGTACATCTTCACCCAGCGGGACCTCAACATGAGATAACATAGGTGGATGAAGTACTTGAAAGACTATGACTTCACTTTGCATTACCATCTCGGTAAGGCAAATGTAGTGGCTGATGCACTCAATCGGAAGTCATAGAAAGTCTTGACTAGTGTAGCTTTCNCAGCGGGACCTCAACATGAGATAACATAGGTGGATGAAGTACTTGAAAGACTATGATTTCACTTTGCATTACCATCTCGGTAAGGCAAATGTAGTGGCTGATGCACTCAATCGAAAGTCATAGAAAGTCTTGACTAGTGTAGCTTTCCGGGAGTAGCGGATACTCGGGACCATGGAATAGTTCGGGCTATACTACGAGGATCAGGCTCAGGGCACTTTGAGAAGTCTAATGGCTAAGCTTTCCTTACTAAGCAGGATGATTGAGTCCCAAGGACAGAACACAGAGGTATTGTCCATCATGGACCGCATACAATCAAGTACAGGCGACGAGGTTGAGTCATTCATGCAGATGACAGTCTTTGGTACAAGGGATGGGTTGTAGTTCCCTAGCCTCTGGATTTGAGAGAGGAGATTCTTAGAGAGTTTCATTGCTCCTATTCTGTCGTGTATNCCAAGGACAGAACACAGAGGTATTGTCCATCATGGACCGCATACAATCAAGTACAGACGACGAGGATTGAGTCATTCACGCAGATGACAGTCTTTGGTACAAGGGATGGGTTGTAGTTCCCTAGCCTCTGGATTTGAGAGAGGAGATTAGAGAGTTTCATTGCTCCTGTTCTGTCGTGTTTNTTTGGTACAAGGGATGGGTTGTAGTTCCCTAGCCTCTGGATTTGAGAGAGGAGATTCTTAGAGAGTTTCATTGCTCCTATTCTGTCGTGTATCCAAGTGGCACAAAGATGTACCATAATCTACACTGCCAATATTATTAGACCAGAATGAAGAAACACATCGAAAACATCATTAGTAGGTGTCAAAACGTGTCATAAAGTTAAGGCTGAGCACCAGAGACCAGCAGGGTTGCTCTAGCCTTTAGAGGTGGCTGAGTGGAAGTGGAAACACGTCACTATGGATTTTGTGACCCACTTGCCATGGACATCGCATGAGTATGACATGATGTGGGTGATTGTGGATCAGTTTACAAAGCCGACACACTTTCTGGCTATGCAGATGACCTTCACATTAGAGAAATTCTGTAAATTATAAATACGGGTGGCAGTCCGATTACATGGGGTACTTGTATCTATAGCATAGGNTGGACATCGCATGAGTATGACATGATGTGGGTGATTGTGGATCAGTTTACAAAGCCGGCACACTTTCTGGCTATGCAGATGACCTTCACATTAGAGAAATTCTGTAAATTATAAATACGGGTGGCAGTCCGGTTACATGGGGTACTTGTATCTATAGCATAGGTCGGGATCCCAAGTTCATGACCCATTTTTTAGAGAGTTTCTAACAGGCTACAGGGACAAAGTTGATGATGAGCACAACTTTTCATCCCTAGACAGACGGTCAATAGAAGAGGACCATCCAGATTTTGGAAGACATGTTACGAGCATACGTCCTTGCCCTCAAGGATAGTTAGAAGGAGCACTTACCCTTAGTGGAGTTTGCCTACAACAACAGTTACCAGACGAGCATACATATGACACCCTATGAGGCACTTTATAGGAGGTCGTGCCATTTTCCAGTTTGGTGGATGGAGATTGGAGAGAGACCCTTTATGGGTCCACACTTGATGAGAGACATCTCAGAGAAGGTGGACTTGATATGAAAACGTCTTCTTACGGCTCAGAACTGGCAAAAGAGCTACGCCAACAGGCGATAGCGACCTCTAGAGTTTGAGGTTAGAGATCACATTTTCTTGAAGGAGATTCCTAAGAAGGGAATGATTAGGTTTGGAAAGCGAGGGAACTTGTCACCGAGGTATATCGAGCCCTTCGAAGTTCTTAAGAGGGTGGGCATAATCGCTTACCGATTGGTGTTACCTCCAAATCTATCGAGTGGTCATGTGGTGTTCCATGTCTCCATGCTCCGGAAGTACACTCCAGATCCTATGAATATGGTGAATTAGGGTGAGCTAGTTTTTAATGTGGATGGGACCTTTGAGGAGAGATCAGTGTGTATCATTGATTTTCAAGGTAAGACTGTGAGGCAAGTAAAGGTGTTATAGCAGCACCGAGGTGTTGTGGCACCACCGAGGTGTGGAGGAGGTGACATGAGAGCGTGAGAATACTATCCATGCCACCTATCCATTCCACCTATCCGTTCATGTTCAAGGATGGAGGTACACTCTTGTAGTCATAGAATATCCTATGACTTGTTGCATATGCAAGTGGTTTTATGTGCATGTGTGTGTAAATTTCAGGGACAAAATTTATTTAAGGAGGGAAGAATGTAAAACTCGAGAAAATTTAAAATTTTATTATGAAGGGCATAATGGTAATTAGCTGTTACGATAAGGGTTGAAAACTCAAAATTTTTTAGAACTCGGATGATGAAACGGACCTCATCGTTGGATTTGTCTTGCGAAATCTAGTTACTCAGTCAATTTTTTTCTAATTTTGAGATAGACGGTTTTTTCACATTTTAGGATGGGACCGAGCATCTTGTGACTAAAATAAACACGACTGAGATTTGATTGCAAAAAATAGAAAACAATTTAAAATTAGTTCAAGTAAAATATATTGAACATAACATGGGATGAGATTTAATTGATTGAGGATCAAATTGGACCAAACAAAAGAGCCACATGTGGCGCATTGTGAGCCAAGTAATTGGGGAGTATAAAAGGGAAAGAAAATCTGATTTTCTTCCCCATTTTTCAGCTAATTTCTAGACAGAGAGATAGGAAAAAAAAAGGGTGGGTAAAATCAAGAATCTCAAAGCTTCTCCTTGCAATCTTGGAAAATCCGTTCATCGAATTCCATCGAGCCAAGAACATAAAGTGTTCTACGCAACGAGAGCTATGACAACGTACCAAAGATTGTGGGTTTCGCCAAAGTCTCAAGAACGAGATTGTTGGAATCAAAGCTTTGACTTGGACGATTTGGGACTTCTCCTATATGGTATTATACTTCAAGAGATAGGGTTCCATTCCTAACTAGGTTTATTTTCAACCTCAGGTTGTATATGGAATGGGCAGCATGATTAGAGATGAAATCTCTTATTTAATATACTCCTAGTGTAACTAGAGTATGGAAAATGGCGTAAGAATGTGAAGAACCAATTTTGCATGATTGGATTTTTGTTCTTAAGATATGGGGTGAATGAGGCATGCTATGTGTTTGTACCTTCGAGGTGTTTGAAAAAATGCCTTGAATGATTAAGTATGTTGTTTGGATGAAAATTATATAACATGTTTTGGTGATGTTGTGGATTGTGATTATATGCTTATGATATAATCAACAATTGATGAGATTGGGAAATGTTAATAGACATTGAAATTGTTCATAATGTGCTCATGACATATTGAACGTGATATGAAAATTGCAATGGTACATTACATTTGCATATGCACAGGAATCATCGCATTCATGGGCATGTGACATGAATGTGGGTGTGTGTGCATTTTTTGATAAAACATCGTCCTTAGTGAGTTGATACGTGGGCTCAAGAAAGTTGGACCTAGGTTCGATTGGGTCACACGGGTTGCATTGAAAACAAGAGTTGGGGTTAACAAGAAGGGCTAGATTCTCCCTCGGATTCAAGAGCCAGTAATTTTGGTTACGCACTTCATTGGTATTGAATTCATAGAGTGTGTCGGCATACGCGGAGTCGTTGGTGGAAGTCCATCGATGACGTGTCGGTTGGGTACCCATTGGTGAAAGTCCATAAATACCCACCCCAAGAAAGACCCAAGATTTTGTAAATTGTTCATTAGATGTTGGTGAAAGTCCAAAAATTGGTCAATGACCAATTTATGGGGATGGACCTTGAAATGTTCAAGTGGTTGATATGTGCACTAGTTATGCGTTTGGGAGTACTTTGGTAAAAGGGAAACTCTATCCAAACTATGTATTGATTACGATGTCGGTGAAAGGGATGTGATGATGTGGTGTTGGGTTATGTGGTATTCATGGGTATTTTCGCGGGTTGATTATGATTAATGGGTTGAGAAAGGACCCCTGGTTTTGGCGCATTACAAGGATAGGTGAGATAGTATAAACCTAGGTGATCACACATGCACTGCATAAAACACCCTAGGGTCATACTTTGTTTGTATATATTTTTTTTTGTTATTTTGTCATTCCTTTTTCTATATGAAAACACAAAAGTATTTGAAATTTGAAAAACCAAAAACAAAAGAAATGGTAAAATCCAAAAAGAGTTTTGATGTCAGGTTTTTACATTCATTTTTAGGATTTGTGGTAAATGCTTTATTTTTTTTTTCTTTTCCTTTGTTTAATAGCATTTTTATGCATTTGTTTTCATGTACACGTGTTAATTGAAAAAAATTCAAAATATTAGAAAAGAAAAGGCCAAAAATATTTTCTTTTGTTTATTTTTCTTTGTTTTATGATTATGGTAATTCACACTTTGGTTTGCATTGAAATTGTTCTATCTTTAATTCAAAGTTGAAACGTGCATTGCTATGAGTTATATTAGGAGATAGAGAACTTAGTGACATAGGTCTTATTGCATGATTCTTTAACCAAAGTCTATTTCATCCTAGCGTGCTTGGATGGTGTTTACTTTTGAAAGATTCAAAACCAAGTTCACACATGCCAATCACTTTCACACTTAGAAGTTTGATTAGTTTTAATTGTTAATGATTTTAAATTACTCTAAGTGTTGGTGAAAGGGTAACAAATGGCTAAAGGCTAGCGCTTAACTCCGAATTGGTGCACCCAAGTGCAGATGGTCAAGTGTAGTAATAACTCTGTAGGTCCGAGGTCATTACATAGCGGTTGAATAAATAGCATGAAGCTAAAAAGGAACTGAGGAATTATTCTAAACTAAAGAAAATTTCTTATGGGCAAAAGGCTACTCTTTAGTTTCGGGATTGAGGATTGTTCATGCACACCAAATATTATACCTATGCAATAATTTTTTATTCCAGTTGACTTCCAATGCCAATTTAATCAACTGGAATATATATCTTTGAAAACCAATAGTTGATTGATACGAAAATACGAATTTAAGAATTAGTTGTGTAAACTCGTAGGGAATTATAAGAATCACTCATACCAAGAAACCAATCTAGTTAATGAGTAATCAAATAAGTATACAAAGTACAATAGTTTAATAAAAATCATTCATTCAATCAACAAGCAAGAAAACATAAATACTTTAAGAACAATAAAGATTAATTGCATAAACTGAGACAAATGCACTGTATTGAATGATAAAATGGGTTGTATTTTGGAATGGGTTAGGTCAGGAGAGAACTGTTATTGCAAATCTCCAAATCCTGTATTACTGTGTCACTGAGTGAACATTGATAAAGTCACAATTTCGAACCGACAGTTAGGTCACATGAACTATAAGGACCTAAACCGAATCACGATCAAGGAGCTTGTGAGGGGATTACCTAAGTTAAGTAAGTCGTCTACCAAAGTGTTTAGTCCATGTCAATTAGGGAACCAAACCAAAGCCCCTCACAAAAAATTGAAGACCAGCACTACTAAGAGACCCCTAGAGCTTATACACATGGATCTCATGGGTCCTACATAAATTGAGAGCATAGGTGGTAAGAGATACATATTAGTTATGGTAGATGATTACTCTAGGTACACTTGCATTGAATTATTGAGAAACAAATATGAGGCTCTTTCAAGCTTTACAAACATTTGGAAGAAAGCTCAAGTTGAATGAGGGAAAGCCATAGGAAAATTTGTTAGAATATGAAGTAATCATGATAGGGAATTTGATAATTCTGACTTCTGTGCTTACTGTGATAAACATGGCATTAAACACGATTTTTCTGCACCCAAGTCCTCATAGTGAAATGAAACTGTAGAGAGAAAAAATGAAGTGATTCAAGAAATGACTAGAGTCTTGATTCACAATAAAGGGTTGCCAAAAAGGTTTTGAGGTGAGGCGGTAAATACTTCATGCTACATTTTCAATCGAATGTACCTCAGACCCAACACATGTCAGACCCCCTATGAAATCTAGAAGGGCAAAAAAGCCTGACCTTAAGTATTTTCAAGTCTTTGGGAGCAAATTCTACATTTTGAGAGATCGAGAAAATTTAAGAAAATTTGATTCCAAAAGTGATGAGGGGATATTTTTGGGCTACTCCACCAATAGTAGAACTTATCGAGTGTTTAGTCTGAGAACATCTATTGTAACGAAATCCATAAATGTGGTCATTGATGACACAGGAGAAGACCTTGTGCATGAGAGAAAGAAGGATGAGGGAGTGATTGAACCTATAGGAGAGAAGATGAATTTGGATCAAAATTGCTATGTTTCCTTGTTTGAACCTAAGAATGTTGGTGAGGTTCTTGCAGATGAAAATTGGCTTATTTCCATGCAAGAAGAGTTAACCAATTCACATAGAGTGATGTTTAGGACTTGGTACCTAAGCCTAAAGACACCAACGTAAGTGGAACTAAATGGATTTTCAAAAATAAATCTGATGGACATGGTGTAGTTGCTAGGAACAAAGCAAGGCTAGTTGCACAAGGGTACCCCCAAGTTGAAGGAATTAATTTTGATGACACTTTTGCACCGGTAGTTAGGCTAGAATCCATGAGATTACTTTTTGTCATAGCTTATCACATGAAATTTAAATTGTATCAAATGGATGTGAAAAGTGCATTTATAAATGGATTCCTTCAAAAAAAAAAAAAAAAAAGGTCTATATGGAACAACCAAAGGGTGTTGAAGACCCACATCATCCTAGGCATGTATTTAAATTGAAAAAAGGAACTCTATGGATTGAAACAAGCTCCAAGGGCTTGGTATGAAAGGATTTCTACCTATCTCTTGAAAGATGGATTATCATGAGATAGTGTAGATATGACCTTACTTGTGAAAAGCGTAAATGGTGAACTTTTAATTGTCCAGGTGTATGTTGATGATAATATTTTTGTGACGCCCCAATTTAGGAGGGTCGCGATTAACCCATTGATCACCCATCAACCTGTGGAATAACCTCTGATACCTCTTAACCCAATAACACATAATGATACCCCATTCATCGAGGTCTATAACTTTTAACAAAATTCAAGCAGAGTCTCCTCTGTATAGGGAGCTCTACCCAACACGCACAACTTGTGCAATCCTAACCATTGACCACACCGGGTCCCAACCATCAATGTTCAATCAATATAGTATTGAATACCAATATCCACGACATTCATTCATTCACAAAAGAATAATGTCCATAAAATTCTCATTATATGCCTTTAACAAAATACCAGTTTTTGTACTTAAAATATACAAGGCCAAATATAAATATATACAAGGGACTACAAAATATAACTCAAGAGCCCTTGCCCAGCCCTATCACCAATACTAGCCCAAGTAAAGGTCGTCAGTGGAAGCCTCCAACACCTGAAATATATTCTCATAGAGGGTGAGTCACGCTTAATAGGATATCTCCTATGGAGATCACCTCCCAACCCTAGTGCACATGAAATGTCATATGCAAACATCATGTCAAGCATCCATTCAAATACACACACACACACTATATGTTATGAGATGAGAACTCACATATGTAATGCAACACTAAGCCCCACCGGCTCCTATAACACATGCTACATCATTCGTATGCATCTGGGCATTCCAAGCCCTCCGTCATAGATGTTAGACATCCAATAACTATTTTATTAAAATCTGTGTCTTTATAGGGTAAGTATTTGTGTAATTATACCAACAGCCACCCAACCGACATGGAATTTATGGACTTCCATCAACGGTTTTGTGTATAATGACACACTTTTTGAACTCAATACCAATGGGAGTGCATATCCAAAATTACCGAGTCTTGCACGCGAAGGACAATCTAATCCTTCTTACTAACCCCATCATGTTTTTCAATGCAAACCTGTGTGACTTAGCTAGACCTAGGTCCAACTTTTCTAAATGCACTTATCAATCCACTAAGAATGGTGTTTGATTAAAAACATGCATACACACCCACACTTATGTCAAATGCCCACGAATGTGATGCTACCCGTACATATGCAAATGGAATGTACAATTACAATTTATATCATCATACTCATCATATCATAAAGTATATAATAAACATATCCATTTTCTACAAACATTCCCAAGCATGTCACATATGATTTCAATCCAAATAACAAACTTGAACCATAAGCATTTGATCAAACACTTAGTGGGTATAAATGTAAACACATAGCATACCCAAATAAGTCATTCCATCAAACCTAAACATCTTACTATTGCTAGGTTGTGTCTTTCCTACCAGTAGTTCACATTTTCAAACCCAAATCCAAATCAAGCAAGAATTGATTTTTTAACATGTTCTCATACTCATTTTCCGTACCCTAGATACACTAGGTATGAGCTAACACATGATATTTCATCTCTAGAGCCCTACCCATTTTATATCACAATCATAAGTTGAAAGTAAACTTAGGTAGGAAGGAACCCTACCTCTTGTAGCGTGAGCCCTCATCACAGAAATCCCAAACACCCAAAAATCAAGCCCTCCAAGCCTTATCCCTCAATCCTCATCCTTGGGATCTTAGAGAATGGTGCAATCTTTGGTATGGTTGCGTAGCCCATGTTGCATAGAGAAACTTTAACTCTTGGCCCAAAGTGATCCAATGGTAGGATATCCTTAGATCTAAGGAAGAAGATAAAGAGGAGACTTCCCTTTTTTTCCTTTTCTATCCCTTTCTATCTCCAAGCTAATGTTTTGGAAAGCAAATAGGTGAAAACCCTAAAAAGTTGCACCACACGTCTCCTTTTAACTAGTCCAATTTTACTCCTAATCAATTAAATTGCATCCCGTGTTCTGTTTAATATATTTTTACTTAACTAACTTTAAATTATTTCTCGAGTACGGCGAATAAAATCTAATCACGATGATTTATTCACGTGACACCCCGATCACATTGTAAAAAATTCAACTGTCTCAAAATTCATTAAAATTGACTGGGTAAACAAATTTTGTGATATGAATCCAATGGTGAGGTCCATTTTTTCATTCAAGTTCTATAAAAATTTGGGTTTTCAACCCATACTTTAACGACTAATTACCAATTAAATCATGGGTTTTACATTCTACCTATTTAAGGGAATTTCATCCCTGAAATTACACACACATGCACGTATAACAACATGAATATGTAATAAGTAATATGCTATGCTATGGCTACAAAACATGTACCTCCATCCTCAAACAAGAACAGATAGGTAGTGTGGATAGCGTTGTCGTGCTCTCATGTAGCCTCCTCCATACCATGGTGCTGCCATAACACCCTCACCAACCACAACACCTTCACCAGCCACACAATCTTACCACGCAAAACTTGATCTCAACTATCCATCTTACGCATCGGTCCCTCCTTGATGGTCCAATTAGTATCAACAACTAGCTCACCTCAATCCACCACATGTATAGGATCTCGAGTGTCTTTTGGAGCATAAAGACATAGAACAGTATGTAAACACACAATAGATTTTACGGTAACGCCAACCGGTAAGCAACTGTGCTAACCCTCTCGAGTACCTCAAAGGGTCTAATAAACCTCGGCGATAGCTTTTTTTGCTTCCTGAACCTGACCATTCCCCTCTTAGGCACGATTTTCAAGAAGACGTGATCTCCAAACTCAAACTCCAAAGGCCACTGTCGCCTTTCGACGTAGCTCTTCTGTCAACTCTAAGCCGTAAGAAAAAGCTTTTGTATAATAGCCACCTTCTCTATGGTGTCCCTGATCAAGTTTGGACCCATGGAAGGTCTCTTTCCAGCCTCCATTCAGTATACCGAAGAACAAAATGGCCTCTCATAAAGTGTCTTATAGGGTGTCATCTGAATACTTACCTGATAACTATTATTATAGGCAAAATCCACTAAGGGTAAGTGATCCTCCAACTACCCTTGAGATTTATGACACATGCACTTAGCATGTCCTTTAAAATCTAGATGGTCCTCTCCAATTGACCGTCTGTCTGGAGATGAAAAGTTGTACTCATCATCAACTGTGTCCCCATAGCTTGCTGGAACTCTCTAAGAAATGAGTCTTGAACTTGGGATCCCGATTCAATATTATAGATATTGGTACCTCATATAACAGGACTATCTCCTATATATACAATCTGCAAAATTCCTCCAATGTGTAGGTCATCCGCACTACAAAAAAGTGTGTTGACTTTGTAAGCCGGTCCACTATCACCCATACCATATTGTGACCTCACAAAGTCCGTGGTAGGTAGGTCATAAGATCCATAGTGATGTTCTCCTACTTCCACTCAGCCACCACCAAAGGCTAGAATAACCCTTCTGGTCTCTAGTGCTCAGCCTTAACCTATTGACAAGTGACACATCTACTGAAAAAGTCTCCTATGAGTCTCTTCATCCCATTCTAGTAATATTGGCGGTGAAAGATCATGGTACATCTTCATGCCACCAAAATGCACAGCAAAATGGGAGCAATAAAACTCCCTAATGATTTCCTCTCTCAAATCTGTAAACTTGGGAACCACAACCCTACCCTGTATCGAAGACTGCCATCAACATGAATGGCCCAGCCTTTGATACCATTACTTGATTATACCCGGTCCCTGATGTACAATATATTTGTGTCCTACCCTGCGGACTCAATCACCTTACTCAGTAAGGAAGGAGTAGCCACCAAACTATCCAAAATGTCATGAGCCTGATCCCTATAATGTAGCTTGAACTGCCCCATAGTCTCGAGCATCTGCCACTCTCGAAAAGCTATACTAGTCAAGACTCTCTGTGACTTCCGACTTAGTGCATCAACCACCACATTTGTCTTACCATGACGATAATGCAAAGTGAAGTCATAATCCTCCAAATATTCTATCAACCTACGCTGCCTCATGTTGAGGTCCTACTATGTGAAGATGTACTTCAAACTCTTATAGTCAAAAAATACCTTAAACTCTTCTCCGTACAAATAGTGGTGACATACCTTCAAGGCAAAGACAACAACTGCCAACTTCATGTCGTGTGTAGGTAATTTTTCTCATAGTTCTTAAACTGTCAAGAACCATAAGCAACTACTCTCCCAAACTACATCAAGACATATCCTAGTCCATCCTTCAAGCATTACAATACACTGTGTACCTCTGTGCCCTCCCTGACACTATAAGAATAAGAGCTAAAGTAAGATTCTTCTTCAACTCTTGGAATGCCCTCTCACATGAGTCACCCCACTGAAATCTAACCTCTTTCTTGGTCAGTCTAGTTATAGGTACAACTAGCTAAGAGAAGTCCTCAATGAACCTCCGATAATACCCCGTCAATCTCAAGAAACAGCGTATCTTGAAGACTAACTTCGGCTTTTTCCAACTCAAGACTGTTTCAACCTTCTCCAAGTAAACAGATACACTCAAAGCGAACACTATGTGACTCAAAAACTTCACCTCTGTCAGCCAAAATTCACACTTGTTGAACTTAGCATATAACTAATGGTCTCTCAAGATTTGTAGAACGATCCTCAACTAACCCTTATGTTCATCCTCAGACATGGACTAAATTAGAATGCTATCAATAAAGTCTACGACAAACTAATCTAGATAGAGTTGGAACACCCTATGCATGAGATCCATGAATGCCACTGGGGCATTCGTTACAATGGGTTACTGGTTCAACCGTTGGGTCACTGGTCGAACCGATTATATAATAAAAAAGTAATAAATTAATATTAAAAATAATAAATTTGCTAAAAAATTATAATAATTATTAAAATAGCATGTTTAATCTATATGGAGAGGTAAGGGAGACATAGGCAGGTAGAAGTGAAGGGCTTTTTGAAGATGATCCTCAGTGGCAAATGACTCTTTTTTGCAACATTGTTTAATAGTTTTTGTAACTTCAATTCAGCAAGAATAGGACAATGGACAGTTCTCAAATCCTTCTTTTTGGTTACAAGATTCTATATAAGTGTAATATTTGCAGCTGCTGCTTTGTATTTGTTGTATTTTATGGAAATACAGAATAATCTGATGTGTAGTTTGGGAGGAAGCGGAAGTCTTATGATCACATTCGTTTTAGGATTTCCCTTTATCTTGTATCCATCCATTTTTATTCCAAAAAAAATTAACAAAAAATCTAGAATGTGTCTAGGAATCAAATTGAATGCTCAAGATTCGTTAACAATAACAAACAAAAAATGAAAATTAAATAGAAAACAACAGAACGCAAAAATCAGATCTTAGGAGACATAGACATTCGAAGTTGAATCTACTCAACTTCAAACAACACCACACCAAAGTAGGATTCATAACATGTGGATAAAGAACAGGCAAAAAAAATCCAAATTATTCACTAAACAAAGTTCAATATACCCAAAACAATTAACCCAAAAATCAGCAAATAAAAGCTACAATCACACCATCTGAGAGTGCAGATAGAGAGAGAAATAGAGAGAGAGGAGCGACGACATACCTACCAAGTGAAGGAGAAGGTGTTGAAGCAAAATAATCAAAGCCTTCTTCCGTTCTTCGATTCAAGCTTTAGTAACACAAGATGAATGAATGATTTGTAGGAGGTGGCCATGAGACAAACAACAAGATCAATTGGCTCTTAGATGCAGAGAGAGAGGGAGAAAGAGAAACGAGTGAGTCTCAGATAAGAGAATCGGCTGGGAGATGAGTATCAATTAGGGCTAAGGGAAAAAATTCTATTTTTATAGGATTTTAAAAGATCCAGGCGATTTGATAAAAATCGTCTGGTTTGAACGATTTGTTTAAAAATAGTCCAGTTCAACGGGTTTTGGACAGGTTTTATACACGAACTATCTAACTCATGAACTGGCCCGGCTTAGGGTCAGGTTCACCGGGTTTTCGGGTCAACCCGCCGGGCCGGGCCGGGTTTTAAAACACTGATTCGTTAACCCAAAAGGCATCATCATAAACTCAAAATGCCTGTCTTGCATCCTAAACGCCGTCTTAGGGATATCAGCCTCCCTAATCCTTAACTAATGGTATCCCGTGCATAGATCTATCTTGGATTAAACTCATGCCCCTCTCAGTTGGTCAAAAAGATTATCGAGCATTGGCAGTGGGTACTTATTCTTGATAGTGACCTAATTCAACTGTCGATAGTCAATATTGAGCCTAAGGCTCTTGTCCTTCTTCTTGGAAAATGGCACTAGAGCACCCCCAAGGTGAGGTACTTGGCCTAATGAAACCCTTATCCAATAGCACCTATAATTGGACCTTTAGCTCCTACAACTTCACCGGTGCCATCCTATGCGGTGTCATAGGAATAAGGGATGCACCGAGCTATAATTTAGTGGCAAAGTCCACATCTCGATGCAGTGGCAACCCTAGTAACTCCTCTAAAAAAGTATTTGCATAGTCACGCTAATCTCGAGGCAGACCTAGCTCCTCTCTCCCCTCGTCCTCTAGGGTAAGGCTAGTAAGTCAACCCATCAACTGTCTATGCCAATGAAAGTCATACATTGCCTAGGGTACCCTTTGTTGTATTGTAGTGACCCTCTTCTGATCACAATCGATGACGAGGATGACGTCGAACTCTGTCATCTCTATGACCCTAAGGTCAACCATAAGCTGAATCCACCAATCTCTAACTCACAACCTGGACAAAGTCAGTTTGTATAGACTTAGGCTCCTTGGGGTTAACTCACATACATGGGCTCCTCTAGAGTTTCAACCTTTAAGCTTAAGTCTCGTATGCATAATGCAGTAATAAAATAGTGTGATGCACCAGAATTGAACAGTACTCTAGTCCACAATCTAGAGAAAATGAATATACCCTGAATCACTGACTAATCTACTGGCTCAGTTTGTGGTGTGTTGGTGAAGACTTGCATCTGAATCCTTGAAGTCCCAACCTGAAAGCCCTATCCATAGCCTCGACCCACAGCTTGGCCCATCTGGCCTGATTGCGGAGTCCCTGCATGTTAAGTAGTAGGGGCTTGTGTAGCCCTCTAGAACTGGAACTGATTTCCTTAGCCTATGGTGAGACAGGGAGGAATATAAAATATTTGTGGATGCCCCACCAATGACATGGACTAAGATGTCCCAAAACTCTGTGAATCCTGTATTAGTGGACAATACTTCTTCAGGTGGCCCAGTTGTTGACATAGGAAACATGTCTTTTGGTCAACCTGATAGGGAGTCTTAAAATTTTTCTCACCTTGGGAGGATTGACCTTGGCCTTGGCTTTGATAGTCTCGGCCTTGCCCTTGTGATCGTTGTGGGTTCAAAGTCCTCAGCTTCTTCCCCGTGCTAGTAATGGAGGACTGCCCTCTTTCTTCTTATTCTTTGATCTGGCCTCCTGGATGCTCTTAGCATCATCCATATCTCTTTCAATAGCCTTAGACATCTCAACCATTGAGTCTAGGTCTTGTAGGCAATGACCTACAATCTTGCTCCAAATGGACAATTTCAATCCATCCTCGAATTGTTGCACCTTAGTCAAATCTGTGGCCATGTAATCATCGACAAAATGTGTCAGCCGAGTGAACATGGTCACCTATTGCATGACCATCAATGTGACTTGTTTTAGATCCAGAAACTCTCAAGCCTTGACTAGCCAAAGAGCTGATGGAAAGTACTTGCCCATGAAGAGCACTCGAAACTCTTCCCAAGTCATTGCCTCAATATCCCTTGAGGTTCATGCCCAAGTCCACCATAGATGGGCTTTTCCCTCAAGCTGGAATGTTGTCAACCTCATCTTAGTGGTATCGGATGTGATTTCCATTGCCTCCAAGATCTTATCCGCTCTCCCTCAAAAGTTGATGGCTTATGTGCCTTAAGATTTTGTAAGTGACTTGAGCCTCCTTTGTTTACATTGGTGCTCGGCTGAACCAGATTTGCAACCATAGTACCCATCGCCACCATAAAGGCTTCTTGGTTGAAAATTGGTGATGGTGGTTGGTTGTTTTGTCTACCCCGACCACCACTTCCTTTAATTGTCATCTATATACATAAGATTGCAATGGACAAATAACTTAGCATCCCTGAGTTGGGAATCAAAAGCTAAGACTATAGAAAATATTTGGAAAATTTTCTCTTGTTTTACCAATAGAAAAATTCACAGAATTTTACACTTTCTCATTAGAGAAGTTCTACCAGTAGTTGAAAATGTTCTACCGGTAGGAAATGTCCTAGTAATTTTTGTCAGAGAAGTCCTACTAGTAGGAAAAGATGTTCTACCGGTAGAAAAACTTACAGAAGTTTCAAAAATTTTGTCTGACAAAGTTTTACCGGTATGTTCATGCACGACCTACCAGTAGGTAAGGCCACAGAAGCCTCTCCTAGAGGTAGGAATGCCCAGATTCCTACACGTTTCTCCTTTACATTCAAAGGTTATGTTCTCTAATCCTAGTGTCTCATTTCATATCAATTCTATCATGCATATAATTCACATAAAGCACATAACACGTATCACATGTAATATGCAATGATCAATGGATGTAATGGCCTAGACTCATGCCCAGTAAGCCCTAGGTAAATCGAGAAATTGGGCTTTGATATCAATTTGTGATGNCTAATCCTAGTGTCTCATTTCATATCAATTCTATCATGCATATAATTCACATAAAGCACATAACACGTATCACATGTAATATGCAATGATCAATGGATGTAATGGCCTAGACCCATGCCCAGTAAGCCCTAGGTAAATCGAGAAATTGGGCTTTGATATCAATTTGTGATGCCCCAATTTTTGGGGGTCCCGATTAACCCGTTGATTGTCCATCAATGCCAGGTATAACCCATGATACTGCTTAACCTGATAACACGTAATAATACCCCATTCATCAGGTACCATAACTTCGAGCAAAGTCTCATNCGTTGATTGTCCATCAATGCCAGGTATAACCCATGATACTGCTTAACCTGATAACATGTAATAATACCCCATTCATCAGGTACCATAACTTCGAGCAAAGTCTCCTTTGCACGGGGAGCTCTACCCAACAAGCACAACCTGTGTAATCTTGACCATTGACCATACCAGGTCTCAACCATCAATATTCAATCAATATAGTATTGAATACCAACATCCACGACATTCATTCATTCACAAAAAAAAATCCAAAAGAATTCCATTCCATGCCTTTAACAAAATACCAGTTTTTGTACTAAAAATTTACAAGGTCAAATGTAAACTATATAGAAGGGCCTACAAAATATAACTCAGGAACCCCTACCAAGTTCTATCATCAATACGGGCCCAAGTGAGGGCCGTCAACAGAAGCCTATCCAACACCTAAAATATATTCCCATAACGGGTGAACCACGCTCAATAGGATTTATCCTATGGAGATCACTTCCCAACCAAAGTGAATATAAAATGTCACATGCAAACATCATGTCAAGCATTCATTCAAATATATATATATATCATAAACGAATGCTACCATTGTATGCCATGCTATGAGATGATAACTCATGCATGCAATGCAACACCGATCCCCACCAGCTTCCATAACCCATGTTATGCCATGCATCTGCATCAGGGCATTCTAAGCCCCCGCCATTAATGTTATACATCGAATTACTAATTAATAAAAATTTGTGTCTTCCTAGAGTAGGTATTTATGGATTTACACCAAAGGTCACCCAACCAACACAAAATTTATGAACTTCCGACGATGGTTTCATGTACACTGACACACTTTTTTAAACTCAATACCAATGGGAGTGCGTATCTAAAATTATCGAGTCTTGCACCCAAGGGAGAATCTAGCCCTTCTTGCTAACTCTGACACATTTTTTAATGCAAACTTGTGCGACTCTACCAAATCTAGGTCCAACTTTTTCGAGCCCACGAATCAACCCAACAAGAATGGTGTTTGACTAAAAACATGAACACACACCAACACTCATGTCGGATGCCCACGAATGCGATGCTACCCGTGTATATGCAAATGTAATAGACAATTACAATTCATATCATCATGCTCATCATATCATAAAGCATATAACAAACATGTCTATTTTCTACAAACATTCCCAAACATGTACATATGATTTCAATCCAAATAACATTCTTGAACCCTAAGCATTTGATCAAACACTTAGTGGGCATAAATGTAAACACATAGCATATCCAAATAAGTCATTCCATCAAACTCAAGCATCTTACTACTTGTAGGTCATGTCTCTCCTACCAATAGATTCACATTTTCGAACACAAATTCAAATCAAGCAAGAATTGGTGTTTTAGCATGTTATCATACTCATTTTTCATACCCTAGATACACTAGGTGTGAGCTATAAGACATGAGATTTCATCTCTAGAGCCCCCACCCATTTCATATGGCAATCATAGGTTGAAAGTAAACTTAGATAGAAGGGAACCCTATGTCTTTTAGTGTGATCCCTCGTCGTTGAAATCCCAAACACCCCAAAATCAAGCCCTTCAAGTTTTAGCCCTAATCCTCATCTTTGTGATCTTGGAGATTGGAACAATCTTTGGTATGGTTGTGTAGAGAAACTTTAACTCTTGGCCCAAAGTGATCCAATGATTGGATCTCCTTAGATCTAAGGAAGAAGATGAAAAGGAGACTTTCTTTTTTTTCTTTCTCTCTTCTTTCTCCCTCTCGGATGATCTTTTGGGAAGCCAATGGGTGAAAAACCCAAAAATTCTCCCTTTTTATACTTTCTAATTGCTTGGCCCTCATTGTGCCGCACGTATCCTTTTAGCTGGTCCAATTTTACTCCGAATCAATTAAATCTCATCCCATGTTCTATTTAAAATATTTTTGTTTAACTAACTTTTAATTGTTTCCCAGGTCCTACAAATAAAATCTAATCGCAATGATTTTAGTCATGCGACACTCAATCACATCGTAAAATACTACTATCTTGGAATTCAATAAATATTAACTGGGTAATTAGATTCTGTGATACAAATCCAACGGCGAGGTCCATTTCGTCATTACAGTNCACTCAATCACATCGTAAAATACTACTATCTTGGAATTCAATAAAAATTAACTGGGTAATTAGATTCTGTGATACAAATCCAACGGCGAGGTCCATTTCATCATTACAATTCTATAAAAATTTGGGTTTTCAACCCGTAATTTAATGGCTAATTATCGTTTTACCCTTTTTAATTAAGTTTTAATTTTCCTAGGTTTTAGAATTTTTGGTTCCACATGTGAATTTCTTGCTCACAAATTTAGTGAATTGATGAAATCTAAATTTGAAATGAGCATGATGGGTGAACTAACCTTCTTTCTAGGCTTGTAGTTGATGCAAATGGAGAATGAGATTTTTGTCTCTCAATCTAAGTACGCAAGAGACCTAGTGAAGAAATTTGAGTTAAAGTCAGGCAAGCATCTATGTACTCCAATGAGTTCCAACACGAAGTTGAGTAAAGATACTCCAGACAAAGATGTTGATCACACACTATACCGTATTATCATAGGTAGTCTACTCTATCTCACTGGGAGTCAACCTAAGATAGCCTTTAGTGTTAGTGTATGTGCACGACAATCTTGCCACAAAGAGTCACACTTGCTTGCGGTAAAATGAATTATTCGATATGTGAGTGGCACTTTAGAGTATGGTATTTGGCATACCTTTGAGACTAATGCTGAGATTGTTGGCTATTCCGATGCCGATTGGGTAGGGAATATTGATGATCGTAAGAGCAATTTCGGTGGGTGTTTTTACAACGGGAACAACTTGGTATCTTGGCAAAGTAAGAAAAAAAAATTCCATATCACTTTCTAATGTTGAGGTTGATTATATTGCATCAGGGAGTTATTCTACACATCTGCTTTAGTTAAAGCAAATGTTGTTTGATTACGGGATCTCTCATGACACATTGGTTGTGTATTGTGACAATTCGAGTGCCATAAGCATTTCTAAGAATCCTGCTCAGCACTCTAGGACAAAGCATATTGACATACTTCACCACTTCATTCGTGAGCTTGTTGAGAACAAGATGATATCCTTGGAATATGTCCAAACTCAAGATCAATTGGCCGATCTTCTCACAAAACCCTTGCATACTCCTAGATTTGAAAGTCTAAGGAAATCCATAGGAGTTTATGCACTTGACTGAGTACTAGAGGTACTTAGTCCTAGGAGCATTATTGAGACATCATGCATGAAGGACTAAATGTTCATTGTATATAATTTTCCTTCTTGCTTTGTCATTTTTTTTTCTATACGAAAATACAAAAATATTTAAATTTTGAAAATCGAAAACAAGAGAAATAGAAAAATCCAAAACAAGTTTTAATTTCAAAATTGACATTCATTTTAGGATTTATGGTAATTGGCTTATTTTTGCATTTCTTTGTTTTGATTGCATCCTTATGCACATTTTTTTTTTTTTTGCATTGTTTATCTTGAAAATTTCAACAACATTGAAAAAGAAAATTCAAAAATATTTTTTTTGTTTGTTTTTCATTGTTCATGATCATGGTCATTCACATTTTGATTTGCATTGAAATTGTTTCATCCTAAGTCAAAGTTGAAATGTGCATTGCTATGAGTCATAGTAGGAGATAGAGAAGTTAGTGGCGTAAATCCGATTGCATTATTCATTAGCCAAAGTCTCTTTCATCTTAGCGTGCTTAGATAGTGTTTACCTTTGAAAGACTCAAAACCAAGTACATGCATGGCATTCACATTCACACTTAGAAGTTTAATTAGTTTGAATTATTGATAATTTTGAATTGCTCTAAGTGTTGGCAACTGGTAAACACATTGCTAAAAGTTAGTTAAACCCCAATCTCTTAAAAGATGCCGAAGGCCAATTGTGAGAAAGGAGTCCAATGTGGCCAAATTTAAAATGGTGAGGCAAAAATAAATGGTTAAAAATAATTACACTTGAATTGTGAGAGTACTTATGCTTAATTGTCAATTTCTCATTTGTAAAGTTCATAGAGCTCATATTTATCTATACTATTAATAAAAGTACCGAATATACAAAAATATTTAATATCTATTTTACCCTTATAAAAGACTGTAAAGACTATTCTATTCTTTCACAATTAAATATCTAAATTATTAGCATATCCTTATGTATTTAAATCTCCAAAATAACTATAACATTTCTTTTAATTATTTATTCTTTTATCTATAAATATTAACTTTTTCATTAACTATATTTGTGACACCCAGCATTTTCTTTTATATATGTATATAGATATATAGTAAATAATTGTGGTAAAAATATGGATATGTGTAGTGATGTGTGTTTGAATTTGGTAGATTGAAAAAGTAGAGATTTAAAATATTAGTGGAAATAATAGTTGAAATTTAATTTTAATAAGTGAAAATATGAAATTTTAGGTCCTAGAACTTGTATTAAATAGGTTTGGTATAGAAATATGTGTTGGAAAGGTTTGGGATGGATTTAGTTAGCTTAGGAATGGATTGGAAATGGAAAAGGGATGAAACAGGATGTAAACAGTGCACTGGCTGCAACTTCAAGCGCGATTTCAACCTTGATGCAGTCAATATCTCTCAAAACTCAAAACCTAAAAGTTGTAGAGATATTTTTTAGCATTCCATATCGTCTTGAATCATCTCAATCTGAGCTTGGATGAGAGAGTTATGCCCAGATAACGAAGTGATGTCAAAACAGCCCAATTAGCTTGAACAGTGCACTGGCTGCAACTTCAAACCCGATTTAGACCTTGATTCAGTCAATATCTCTCAAAACTCAAAACATGAAAGTTTTACAGCTCTTTCGTATCATTCCATATCATCTTGCATCATCTCAATCGGAGTTCGGATGAGAGAGTTATGCTCAGATAACGAAACGATGTCAAAATAGTCCAATTAGCTTCGTTTTGCATTTAACGTCTCCATTTGCATCTTAAATCAAAATATAAGAATAATGAGTACATTTAGGCTTCAAATAAGTACAAAAGGCTTTAAGAAGCACCCTTTATCACCTTTTTTTTGCAAACAACGCAAAACTTCATTAATAGTCAGTTCGAATGGGTAAAATAGAAACTTTAGTGTTTCGGGTGTACGTTGACTTTGGTTTTGAGATAAATCATAAAAATAAATGTTTTTAGGTTAAAATAACATTAAAAATGAATCCAGAACGTCGAAAAACCTTAGGGTAGTCATATGGATCAAATTGGAGATTCTTAGTGGTAAAACCGTAATTTTGGAGAAAACCAAAACTGGCTGTGAACAGTGAATTTCGGGGGTAAGGTGTTTTAAACCCCATTTTCCCTTATGTCTTTCACTCCACTCTCACCTCACACCTCTTGGAACCCTAGAAAGCATTAGAGAGGAAGAAACGAATGAAAAAAACAAGAGATTTAAGGATAGATTCAAGATCAAAGCTTAAGTTATTCCTACAAACTAAGGATTCAAGGTAGAAGTTTTCTCTCATTCACTTACATTGAGGTTAGGGTATTTATATATGTATGTTTTGGCTATCAATGGTATATATATATATACTATGGAATCATCCTCTCTTAGGCTTTTTGCAAGGATTACATGTTTTGAACAAAGTAGGGTTTAATACCCATGAAATCTCCTTTCTAGTTTTAAAACCCTAATTTTTGGAGAGTGATGTATTTCCTTCCTAAATGCTTTCTTTATTATGGATTTCGAAACCTTAGTGCTTTGTGTTGGGTAGAAAAATGATGTTATTGTGATCTCATGTATTTTCTTAGTTGGTTGTGAAATTGTTATATGATATATTTTGGGGATTTTGGATAGATGCTTGTAAATTGAGATAAATGTTGGAATTGTATGCTTGGTTGGGTTGTTTGTGATGCACATGAGTGAGAGGTTCCTTGTAAGGATGCTCACCCCTTTCCAAGAGATTCCCGGTAAGGATGCTTGGAAAACAATGTAGTGATTGGTGAAAGGTTCTATGTAAGGATGTTCATCCATTCTCAAGATGTTCCCAGTAAGGATGCTTGAGAATCAAAGGTGACCTAAAGGGGGGGGTGGAGATTACCACAAAGTATGTCACCTACCGAAAGAATTGTTGGGAATTGGTTATGGCAATTAATGGTTATTATTTGTATGTGGCATTTGTTTATTCATTTAAGTAATGTTTTTAAATAAACTTGAGATCCTTTTTAAATGTCACTGCTTTATTTCAAATTATGTATCTATGTTATGTTAAAATTGAGATCGACCGTTTTAAATGCTTTTCTAAACCTTGTATGGGTTTGGGAGAATTTTTCTACAAAGCTTTGTGCTTACCCCCTATCACTAATATTTTTCAGATTACCCGCTTGAGGAAGAGGACGTAAGGGTTGAGGAGCCCGCTACTTGGGAGACTCCACTGGACGGGAGTGTGGATCCCGAGGTGGACGCATAAAGTGACCTCCTTTCCTTTTGTACTAGACTAGGACATTCTTTTGGAACATTGTGTAGTCTAACTTCTTTTGTTTATTCCGTTGCGCTTCTTTAATTAATTTTTGAGATGTAATAGTCATGACTTGGTCTTATTCTTTTGGATAATGTTGTAAATATTCGTGGATGACAAATAAAGTCTTTTTTTTTAAGGGATTATATTAGTGCTCTCATGATATGAATGGTTTTAGAATGTAATGTCGTCCAGAGTGTGTTTTGGGGTGTTACAATATTACTCGTAAAAAAATATGTATCATTATATTTTCAATAAAATCTTCAAAAACTCTATCTATCTAATATTACTCACCTTCTTATATCTTACATATTTGTATTTTATTTTTTATCAAAAATTTTAATCCTTCCATTTTTAAGATAAAAAATAACCATATATATAATTTTTTTAAATCAATTTATGTTATATCAATATAATTCTTCAGTGATAATAAACTTTATAAGTTGTACTAAGATTTTTTTGTAAAAATAGATATTATAGTGTATTTTTAAGTAAAACTTAAAATAACCATATATATAATTTTTTTTAAATCAATTTATGTTATATCAATATAATTCTTCAGTCACAGTAAACTTTATAATTTGTACTAAAATTTTTTTATAAAAATAGATATTATAGTGTATTTTTAAGTAAAACTTGAATTCTTTGCNTACCCCCTATCACTAATATTTTTCAGATTACCCGCTTGAGGAAGAGGACGTAAAGGTTGAGGAGCCCGCTACTTGGGAGACTCCACTAGACGGGAGTGTGGATCCCGAGGTGAACGCATAAAGTGACCTCCTTTCCTTTTGTACTAGACTAGGACATTCTTTTGGAACGTTGTGTAGTCTAACTTCTTTTGTTTATTCCGCTGCGCTTCTTTAATTAATTTTTGAGATGTAATAGTCATGACTTGGTCTTATTCTTTTGGATAATGTTGTAAATATTCGTGGATGACAAATAAAGTCTTTTTTTTTAAGGGATTATATTAGTGCTCTCATGATATGAATGGTTTTAGAATGTAATGTCGTCCAGAGTGTGTTTTGGGGTGTTACAATATTACTCGTAAAAAAATATGTATCATTATATTTTCAATAAAATCTTCAAAAACTCTATCTATCTAATATTACTCGCCTTCTTATATCTTACATATTTGTATTTTATTTTTTATCAAAAATTTTAATCCTTCCATTTTTAAGATAAAAAATAACCATATATATAATTTTTTTAAATCAATTTATGTTATATCAATATAATTCTTCAGTGATAATAAACTTTATAAGTTGTACTAAGATTTTTTTGTAAAAATAGATATTATAGTGTATTTTTAAGTAAAACTTAAAATAACCATATATATAATTTTTTTTAAATCAATTTATGTTATATCAATATAATTCTTCAGTCACAGTAAACTTTATAATTTGTACTAAAATTTTTTTATAAAAATAGATATTATAGTGTATTTTTAAGTAAAACTTGAATTCTTTGCAATTTTAATACATTTGATGATATATATTATAGAATAGTATATTAAATCTTATTCTAATTAACCTAACTAATTCCTAATAGCAATAAAGTTCCAATGTTATTAGTATATCAAAAATTACTTTTATTTTATTCAATGAATTATAAGTGAAATCCTAATCAAATGAATTTCAAGAAATTTAATTTCTCAAACATNAAGTGACCTCCTTTCCTTTTGTACTAGACTAGGACATTCTTTTGGAACGTTGTGTAGTCTAACTTCTTTTGTTTATTCCGTTGCGCTTCTTTAATTAATTTTTGAGATGTAATAGTCATGACTTGGTCTTATTCTTTTGGATAATGTTGTAAATATTCGTGGATGACAAATAAAGTCTTTTTTTTTAAGGGATTATATTAGTGCTCTCATGATATGAATGGTTTTAGAATGTAATGTCGTCCAGAGTGTGTTTTGGGGTGTTACAATATTACTCGTAAAAAAATATGTATCATTATATTTTCAATAAAATCTTCAAAAACTCTATCTATCTAATATTACTCACCTTCTTATATCTTACATATTTGTATTTTATTTTTTATCAAAAATTTTAATCCTTCCATTTTTAAGATAAAAAATAACCATATATATAATTTTTTTAAATCAATTTATGTTATATCAATATAATTCTTCAGTGATAATAAACTTTATAAGTTGTACTAAGATTTTTTTGTAAAAATAGATATTATAGTGTATTTTTAAGTAAAACTTAAAATAACCATATATATAATTTTTTAAAATCAATTTATGTTATATCAATATAATTCTTCAGTCACAATAAACTTTATAATTTGTACTAAAATTTTTTTATAAAAATAGATATTATAGTGTATTTTTAAGTAAAACTTGAATTCTTTGCAATTTTAATACATTTGATGATATATATTATAGAATAGTATATTAAATCTTATTCTAATTAACCTAACTAATTCCTAATAGCAATAAAGTTCCAATGTTATTAGTATATCAAAAATTACTTTTATTTTATTCAAGGAATTATAAGTGAAATCCTAATCAAATGAATTTCAAGAAATTTAATTTCTCAAACATCACTAAAAAAATCAATCTTAATCACCATAGGACTTTAACAAAGAATTTTGGGAACATATAAAATTTTCATAATCTTATAATAGAATATAAGCAATAAAAAATTAAATTTTATAAATTTGAGATGATATTTAATTCAGATATATATATACCTAATATATTTTATTAATTTTTATGTACGAAAACTATTCACGTGCAAAGCACGTGGTGCATTGCTAGTCATGTTTAGAAGCATACATTAAAGTACAAAATTTACAATCGTGTTAATTAAAGCCATAGCAAAAAAAAAAGATAAAAGAGAGGAGAAGTTGTCAAAATGAGTTTATTTATGACACTCAATAATCAGTCATGTATTCACTTANGATAAAAGAGAGGAGGAAGTTGTCAAAATGAGATTATTTATGACACTCAATAATCAGTCATGTATTCACTTAAGCAATGCATTTTAGGATTTCATTATGAGCTTATTAATGCATTAAACTAATCGAAATCATTTTGTGTGTTGGGGGTTGATTTCACACACGTTGCACTTGAATTAGTCAAAGTTGAACAAAATTTAATATGCATAAATGAAATTGAACCAAAGTGAGGAAACGTTGCTCTAAGATGTATGCAATTGAGTTCATCATCTTTGAATATGCCTTAGAGTAATGTATTGATATGATGAACTTTGGATGGATCTTTTAAAATATGAATTTTTTTAATTTTCATGATTATTTATTTTAAGCATTTAATGATTGAAATTAAAAATTGCATTTCTTTTGATTCAAATTCATCCATGCATTGCATTGAATTGCATTTAAGTTTTAATTTTTCATTCATGAATGTTGAGATTGAGTGGAGAGGTTTCATAGAGGGTTGGACTGCAAAACAGTAGAAATGATATGCTTCAGGTCTCGCTCGAGCGATCTGTCTAAACTCCAGGCTGTCTAAGAAGGAATCCAAGTCATCCCAAGTTGGGATAATAACCTAATTTTAGCCATATGAGCTATGACTTTAGAGACTTAGTATTCAGTCATATATGAGCATATAAGCATGTTTTATTCGTACATAGCATGTACTAAAGTACTTAGTTTTTTTTTTTTTGTTGACTCTTTCTTTGGTTAGCTCTATTTTTTTTTTTTTTTTGTTGTGACATCCTCTTGATCCTATTCTTGATTGATTATTATATTTAATCATTGAGTTATATGGCTTGTTTGTCCCTTACTTAGTCTATGTGCATAATTTGGCTAGTTGCTATGCTTTCATACATTCTTGTTAGACTATGATTCTATATCATAATTGTTAGGAATCGTCATTGGATTGACATCTATGGCAAATAAGATAGGAATATGTAAGGTGACTTGATTCTATACCGTGCTTGTTGCATTTGTCATTGGGTTGGCATTTGTGACAAAAAGGTAGAAAATATTTTAGGTACATACGAGAGTAAGTGGAGAGATTTTCCCTTGACTAGGCTAGATATGTTGTACGTGAACATAAAAAGAGGGAGTTTTAGTTCAAATACTCAGGGAGTAAATTTGCAAACTTGGCAAGAAGTCACATTTTTTTCTTGTTTATTTTTTACTTGTTATTTTATTTATGAACACCAACTAAGGGGGAAACAAATCAATTAGTTCTCAAGCATATGGGACAAATTAGTTCAAACATGTTACATATATGCACTTGCATGATATGTATACATACTTATGCCTTAAGCTTCTCTTGGTGGTTTTCATTCCTATGATTATGCGATTTATTTATCTAACATATAATGCGTTTCACAAAATTTTGATTTGAGTGGTGATGTACAAGACTATGATCTTCAAGCTTCATCCAATATAAATCCTTGAACTAGATAATTTATGATGTATACATGAGTGTTGAGATTAGATTTGCAATTTTTTTGTTCAATGGTTTGGAGTTGTAATCTTTATTTCAAACTTGTGTGTTTTGTCACAAAATTGCCAAAACGGGAGATTGTTAGATCATGTATTTTTAATTGAATAATTTTATGGAGTCCATTTTAAAATTTCAATCATTTCTACAGTCATGATGATATCAAGTTCAAGTTCTGAAAAGCATCATTAAAGGGAGGAGATCAAGCGTCAAAACTATATCATTAAACCTCTGTACGTACCTTCATGCTTAGAACAAAGGTAATGACCTAGACACCTAAGATGAACCTTTAGTTATTTTAACTTAGATTGATTATGATGAAAATGGAATTGAAAACAATCTGATTATAAATCCTAGGTGATTTTAAAAGAAAAAATTTTCTAAATCATTTATGAGTTTTGAAAGCAAAGTTTGAGTCACTATCGGACCCCTCTTTGAGAAACACCCTTTAGTGCTCAGAAGGACAAGTTTTTGCATACTTTTAGGCTTAAAAACCTGTAGGGACCAACCTAAACTCGCTAACCTTCAATAGAGTAGTCTCTTGACGACTTAGGATAAAAAGGTAAAAGGCCATAGGGGATTAGCACAGGGCTCGCACTATGAGCTCGCTAGAGCGGTCTCATGGTCACTTGAGTAGTGCCCATGGTCGCTCGAGCGGTCCTGGTCCTTGGTTTGTTTGAGATGTTATTTCTTACTCCAGTGTCAACCGCTCCCACAAGAGTGGACATTCGCGAATATGAGTTTTCTTATTTAATAAGGCTACACTTATTTCAAACCTATAAATAGGGGATGCCTTTCCCAAACCTAGGTTAAGCCTCTTGTGAGATTTCTAAGAAAGAAAACTATTTGTATACCTTGAGAGCTTCCACCACAACCTAAGTCCCTAATTTTCAAAGGCTACCACTAGTGATTATACCCAACCTCACAAATTGATATTAAAGAACTTATTGGTTGAATAAACCCATTGGTGTTGAAGAACTTGTTAGTTAAACAGACTCATTTGTGTGTTCATATTGATGATAGTTATCATGCCCATAATTGCTCGAGACCTAGACAAACCATGCGGCGGATAGATCTAAGTGAAGCTACACCAAAAGTCAGAGAGAGAGTTTTGGCAGAAAGACATTGCAAGGAAATGACCGTCTTACCATGGTATTGGTTGAGGTATAACTCTCGAGTACTTGTATGTTGACTTGGAGAGTAGTGGATTAGGTTTTGGTGAACCCATCGAGGTTTCCTCGATTTTTCCCAAGGAGGGTTTTTCGCGTTAACAAATTGCTTGTCTCTTATTATTATTGTACACACTTTCATTTGTTAGCACACATGTGCACTATGTATTTAATATTTTGATTATTTGATATTATATCATTCATAGTTGTGCAATTGGGTTTGGGAATTTGGGATTGATGTGAGATTGATTAAGAATGAATTAAATTGAATAATAATTTAATCAATCATTATGTGTGTTAAGTGTTGTGGTGGCTAAAGGGATTCTCACATTCATTACTTCATCTTTATGGAAGAGGTAATTGTGGTAGACATAGGTTTTAATTTGTAATCAGTTTGGACTAATATTGAAAAACCTATTCAACCTCACCTCTAGGTATAGTGTCTTGGTCTCTACGTGTATAATTGTAAGGGAAGATCTATATCAGGTTCCCCCTCCTGTAACTGGTAAGTCTTTGGCTCCTCCACTAAAGGTGAATTGGAAGTAGGAGCTGGGGGTGCCGGTACTCATTGATGATGTTCTGGATTTTGGCTCATTCTTTTAATGAGAACCATTAATCAAATAGGAAGGATTTGAGATAAAACGATGACAATCATTCCCACAGATGGCGTCAAACTGATAGCATACGAAATTGAGAAGTATGAACTGTGAGAGCTAGACGAGGTCTATGAGTTAATGAATGAGTTGTGTGTGTTTGAACAATGTAACAATAAACAAGAACACAAGAAAATAAGTGGTTCACCAAGTTGAAAGTTAGACTAGTCCACTAAAATGGAGGCTCTTGTTCTTCTGATTTGTATTACTTAGGGAAGAAAATATTTACACACTTGAGAATACCATTGCCTATATCTTGTAGCAAGGCAAGGGCCTGCAGNCCAAACCTAGGTTAAGCCTCTTGTGAGATTTCTAAGAAAGAAAACTATTTGTATACCTTGAGAGCTTCCACCACAACCTAAGTCCCTAATTTTCAAAGGCTACCACTAGTGATTATACCCAACCTCACAAATTGATATTAAAGAACTTATTGGTTGAATAAACCCATTGGTGTTGAAGAACTTGTTAGTTAAACAGACTCATTTGTGTGTTCATATTGATGATAGTTATCATGCCCATAATTGCTCGAGACCTAGACAAACCATGCGGCGGATAGATCTAAGTGAAGCTACACCAAAAGTCAGAGAGAGAGTTTTGGCAGAAAGACATTGCAAGGAAATGACCGTCTTACCATGGTATTGGTTGAGGTATAACTCTCGAGTACTTGTATGTTGACTTGGAGAGTAGTGGATTAGGTTTTGGTGAACCCATCGAGGTTTCCTCGATTTTTCCCAAGGAGGGTTTTTCGCGTTAACAAATTGCTTGTCTCTTATTATTATTGTACACACTTTCATTTGTTAGCACACATGTGCACTATGTATTTAATATTTTGATTATTTGATATTATATCATTCATAGTTGTGCAATTGGGTTTGGGAATTTGGGATTGATGTGAGATTGATTAAGAATGAATTAAATTGAATAATAATTTAATCAATCATTATGTGTGTTAAGTGTTGTGGTGGCTAAAGGGATTCTCACATTCATTACTTCATCTTTATGGAAGAGGTAATTGTGGTAGACATAGGTTTTAATTTGTAATCAGTTTGGACTAATATTGAAAAACCTATTCAACCTCACCTCTAGGTATAGTGTCTTGGTCTCTACGTGTATAATTGTAAGGGAAGATCTATATCAGGTTCCCCCTCCTGTAACTGGTAAGTCTTTGGCTCCTCCACTAAAGGTGAATTGGAAGTAGGAGCTGGGGGTGCCGGTACTCATTGATGATGTTCTGGATTTTGGCTCATTCTTTTAATGAGAACCATTAATCAAATAGGAAGGATTTGAGATAAAACGATGACAATCATTCCCACAGATGGCGTCAAACTGATAGCATACGAAATTGAGAAGTATGAACTGTGAGAGCTAGACGAGGTCTATGAGTTAATGAATGAGTTGTGTGTGTTTGAACAATGTAACAATAAACAAGAACACAAGAAAATAAGTGGTTCACCAAGTTGAAAGTTAGACTAGTCCACTAAAATGGAGGCTCTTGTTCTTCTGATTTGTATTACTTAGGGAAGAAAATATTTACACACTTGAGAATACCATTGCCTATATCTTGTAGCAAGGCAAGGGCCTGCAAATTGATACACTAGGGTAATTTGGTCCTCAAGCAATGATCGTTTGGTCCTATAGTTTGTCAGAATATTTGGTCGTCAGAAGATATCTCCCCTAGGTATAATGTAGCATTCTAGAAGTCGTGTCATGGCATTCTAGAGACGGTGACTTCTTACCTTGTAAGATTTGATATTGTACTTCCTCTTCTATCCTTTTTCCNTTTACACACTTGAGAATACCATTGCCTATATCTTGTAGCAAGGCAAGGGCCTGCAGATTGATACACTAGGGTAATCTGGTCCTCAAGCAATGATCGTTTGGTCCTATAGTTTGTCAGAATATTTGGTCGTCAGAAGGTATCTCCCCTAGGTATAATGTAGCATTCTAGAAGTCGTGTCATGGCATTCTAGAGATGNAGGTATAATGTAGCATTCTAGAAGTCGTGTCATGGCATTCTAGAGATGGTGACTTCTTACCTTGTAAGATTTGATATTGTACTTCCTCTTCTATCCTTTTTCCAAAGTAAGTCGAGCTACTTCAATGGCTACTGAACTGCCTTGGTAGGAGCAGACTCATGCCTTGACTGACCTGGATCTTAATGGGTCAAGTCATCCGATCTATCAGTTGTGCTACAGACCTGTTTGAACTGTGTATTTTCTGTAGGTATCATCAATTAATAATAGAGCAAGTATAAAAAAGAAGAACTTAATAATTTAATAGTAAAAATTTTAATGGGATAAAAATAAGTGAATGGTTCAAAACTACAAATTCGATACCTAATTTTTCAATAACTTCAAGCCTATATTTTCCAAGGTGTAAGACACAGTTCAATTGAACCTTTTTGTTCTCCGGTCCAAACTAATTATATCATTTTTTATTTATTATCAGAATGCCCCCATGTGAATATGAATATTAAAACCCCAAAAACAGCATTCNATTTTTTATTTATTATCAGAATGCCCCCATGTGAATATGAATATTAAAACCCCAAAAACAGCATTCTTTCTCTGCCGACGTCATCCTCCAAGTCATCCAGATGTTTAGAGCTTCCAAAGCATAAATTAGCAACACTTGTCGGATTATTTTCGCTCTTCGAAGATGGAATTTCCTCTCCTTGCTGCTATTTCTTGCAATTCTCTCTTATTTCCCATTCGATTAATCTCCAACACAAACTCAACTGGCAATGCCAATTGATGAGATCCTTTGATTCCGGTATTGAGTCACTTGAGCAAATTTAGCGGTTTAACTGGCTGTAATCACTTATTCACTAGCTTTAATACCTCGCTTTTGGGGTTCGATGGGAATTGAATGCAGATGTTTTGTACTGCGTATGATACTCATATGATGGGTTAAATTCTATTAATTGTTATCATTTAGAATCTTGAAATTCATGGAAAGCTTGGCCCAATGGAATGGATGCGATGATCTTGTAGTACTTGTGTTGTTTTTCGTACTTCATATGCCTTAGTAATGTTTATTTGACAATTTTCCTTCTGTCGAAGAGTTTTAGTCTTTATTAAGTGGTAAAAGATGGCTATGGCTCCTATTGTGAAAGTGGTTCTTCAATTGCCTTTGGTTTCTTCTGGGTGTTGGTAGTTTTCCCCGTTGTCCCGTTCTTGCCTATTGGAAGAACTGCAGGATCCCTGCTTGGGGATATGCTCATGGTCATCTTTAGAATTAGAGTAATAACTCTTGATCAAGCGTATGCTGTTATTGATCTACAGATTCTTTTTCTTCTCTTTGGGACAATGGTCTTTTCTTTTGGTTCACTGTATTAGTTCACAAAATCAAACCAGGATAATCATCTAAAATTCATCAATCTAAAAAAAGATCTATTAAAAATTTCATAAAACACAATTAAATCTCATTTAAATTCTACATATCAAACAATCGTTTTAGAAAAATAGAGGCCGGTAGTGTTTTTAGTTCGCTATCTTTGAGTTCATTGTCATAGAGTTTACTATNTAAAGATCTATTAAAAATTTCATAAAACACAATTAAATCTCATTTAAATTCTACATATCAAACAATCGTTTTAGAAAAATAAAGGCCGGTAGTGTTTTTAGTTCGCTATCTTTGAGTTCATTGTCATAGAGTTTACTATCGGTGGTGATGGATGGTGGTGTTGAGATATGGTGAAAGTTTTTTAAATAGCTTCCTTCATTAAAAGTATTTTTGTCAATTGCGAATTTAATAGATCTCTTACTTTAAAAGTGTTCAAGTTACATGACTGTGTACCTCTCGTCAAATCTCCTAAAATAAAATATTTATAGGCCGGGAATAAAATCACCCAATATAGAATAGGGTTTTTGGCACTTTGAACCCTAAAAATGTGTTGATTTCTACTTTGCATTCTGAAAGATTATTTTTTTCACGTAATAGCCTGGATTTCATTAATTGGTTTTAATGTGGCTTTCAGACTAACATCTGTTTTAAATTTTGTTAAAAATTGATGCATATGTCACTCTCATATGTTGTTCTTGGACAAAAATATAAATTCATCATTCATATCGTTCCGCGGCATATGCATTAATTTTTAATGAAATTTGAAGCAGATGTTAGTTATAGAGCCACATTGAAACTAATTTATAACATTTAAGGTGTAATGTAAAAAAAAAAAAAATTAAAGTGCAAAATATGAATCGAAATATCTTTCGACATACAAAATATGAAAAATCCTGTAGAATAACCACATCCGTTGACACAATGCATCGCGGAAAAATCGTGGTCCAAATATATCATACGAAACGAACTTCCCTAACATCTCGCCACCTTCAACACCCAAATGAACAATGGACTCACATTCTCCCTTCCTCCTCTGTTNGGTATTTTTGTCAATTGCGAATTTAATAGATCTCTTACTTTAAAAGTGTTCAAGTTGAATCTCTTATCTTAAAAATACATGACTGTGTACCTCTCGTGAAATCTCCTAAAATAAAATATTTATAGGCCGGGAATAAAATCACCCAATATAGAATAGGGTTTTTGGCACTTTGAACCCCAAAAATGTGTTGATTTCTACTTTGCATTCTGAAAGATTATTTTTTTCACGTAATACCCTGGATTTCATTAATTGGTTTTAATGTGGCTCTCAGACTAGCATCTGTTTTAAATTTTGTTAAAAATTGATGCATATGTCATTCTCATATGTTGTTCTTGGACAAAAATATAAATTCATTATTCATATTGTTCCGCGGCATATGCATTAATTTTTAATGAAATTTGAAGCAGATGTTAGTTATAGAGCTACATTGAAACTAATTTATAACATTTAAGGTGTAATATAAAAAAAAAAAATTTTAAGTGCAAAATATGAATCGAAATATCTTTCGACATACAAAATATGAAAAATCCTATAGAATAACCCCATCCGTTGACACAATGCATCGCGGAAAAATCGTGGTCCAAATATATCATACGAAACGAACTTCCCTAACATCCCGCCACCTTCAACACCCAAATGAACAATGGACTCACATTCTCCCTTCCTCCTCTGTTGATGCCAGCCCCTGTTGCGTCGTCCCTACCGCGGACGGCGAAATGGGCCCCACCATCCCAACACCGCCTGCTTCCTCCACCGTTACCACCTCTTCAGTTTCTCATCAGTCTCTTCCCTTCCGCATCCTTGAGATCAGTCTCGTGTCGGCCCAAGACCTTGCACCCGTATCCAAATCCATGCGAACCTACGCGGTCGGATGGATCGATCCCAATCGCAAGTTAACTACGTCCATCGATCAAAAAGGCCACATTAACCCTGCTTGGAACGAAAAGTTTGCGTTTCGTGTCGACGATGAATTCCTCTGCTCTGATACCTCGGCAATCACCGTCGAGATCTACACAATCTCGTGGCTCCGCCATGTCCTGGTCGGAACTGTGCACGTTCTGATCCATAATCTCATTTCGTCAGCGGCTCGGCCACAAAACGACTCCGGCATCAGATTTCTTGCGCTCCAGATTCGCCGACCATCTGGTTGTCCTCAAGGAATACTCAACATGGGTGTTTTGCTTCTCGACAGCACCAGGAGAAGTATGCCTCTTGATGTTGAAATGGGAAAAAAAGTTAATATACAGAGTCTTCAGGAGAATGAAGACAATCAAGAGGAGAAGAAAGTGCAGCAAATAAATGAAAAAATCCAATTCTGGAGGTCTTTGAGTTTAGGCACCGATATAACCCATGAAGAATTCCCTATGAAATCTGGGTCAATATGCAACGGGTCGATAATAAACGGGTCGACATGTAACGATTTAGAACTGTGCTCCGACGTTGGACCATCGGCGTCAATTGTGGCAGCAGAAATTGCAAAAGGGTCATATGCTCAGGTGGCGTCAACGTCGAAGGGCTTGCATATAAGGGGAGAGGTAAATGAAGTGGGGAATTCAATATTGGAGGAGCTGACGGTGGAAGAAGCTAAGGCCAAAGGGTTGAAAACAGATATTGAGAGGTGGAGGACGGTTGTGCCACCAAGGTATGGTCGTCGTGGAGAGAAACCTCAGCCAGTTAGTGCTCATTCACGGCGGCACTCGGATGGAGGAGGGTTGTTTTCGTGCTTTGGCAATGCATACGGGTTTGAGTTCACCATCGTCTGTGGGGCTAGCAACAACAATATTCCAACTGGTAACAAGAATAGAAGTAGAAAGAAGGGGTCCAGTAAGGCCAATACAGCTTAATTAGCAATTCTGATAGGCTCGCCATGCATGTTTATATGCAGCTAGATTGCTTGAAGAACGTGGTGAATTCTCATATGAAACGAAGGTGATGGGTTAAGTTTGATGTGTGCTCTCCCAATGCTTCTTCTAAGTATCGGCAAGGGACACAAGAGAGGGGAAAAAAAAACATACAAGTGATTATAAAATAAACAGTAATGTTATTGAAATATAATTTATAGATATAATTAGAGACATAATGTATGGTGATCAATGTATTATAGTGAAATGCATTCCACTATTAATTCATCGATCATAATTTATTATATTTCTAAATTATTTCCCTCAATTATATTCCAATAACATTATTTTAAATAGAAGTTTCATGGAGTTATAATCATGACATGTGGTAGAGGCTAAACATTTGTATACTGTTTGTGTAATGAATAACTTGGTCTTCTGTATGTTCATTTGTCCTAATAGCATTAGTGTAAAATAAAAGTTTCCTAGAGTTATAATCATGGTATGGTCGTAGGGGCTAAACATTTGTGTAATGTTTGTGTAATGAATAACTGGGTCTTCTGTAAGTTCTTTTGTTTTAGAGCAATACTACTTGGACTAATTTATAAAACTAATTTATTGGCCTAATTATTCATGATAATTCAATTGCCAGTGGCCTAATAGTTGTGATGAATTAGGTTAGTAAATTATATAAGTAAATTAGATTCAAATAACATTATTGAAACATTAATCTAACTCCAATTGTGAGAGAGTTAAAGATTTATCATAAATAACTCCATTTATCATTAAGTTGTTTAATTTTTATTATTGCGGGGTTCACTGGTGCAATATCCTTTTCAACCACATTCAATTTTTCAATTTTAAACTACTAAACTCACTTTATCTATACACATCCCATTAAAAACTAAACGCACTACATCTCTATCCACCCCGTTAAACTATTAAATACACAATTTTCACCCCACTAGATATACCCTATACATAAATAATTCTCACTCTACTGTTCATACGCTCATGTTCCAGATAGGTCATACACTCATGGCTTCACGCTAATATTCTCATGTGTGGGTGTGTATTTGTTCGTCACTTTCATGCAAGAAGCTGTGCTCTGAGAGAAGTGGCATATGCATTGATCATTGTCTTCTTCCTATTCATAAGTATGCTATTAGTTCTTTGATTGCAAGTCAAAAAATTATTTATTCTTTATCTTCATCCTTTTCAAATTTCAAAAAAATACAGTGTGTGCGTGTTAGATCTTGCACAATATAAAAGCGAGAACAGATCTCTCTCTTGGTAAACTCGAGTGAGTCAGTTGAGTGGTTAACCACGCTGTTTGGAACAGCCTGTGAGATCTGGTGGTAACTTGTAACGGTAATGGGAGATTCTCGCGGATCAAAGGAACGATCCAGTAAGGCTGAAGAAAGGTTCCTGAAACAAAGAAAAACAAGTTAGAAGGGCGCCGGAGTGTTTTCCGGCGTATCCCCTCCGACGATCAAGTCAATTTTTGAGAGAGAGGAAGAAGAAAACACTGAGTATAATTTGTAGCAAAAGTTTCACCTCCTTTCCTTGCCTTTAGTGAAGAGTATTTATACCTCAAATACTCATGATTGATGTCAGTGTGGTCAGTAGGTGATCATTAGATACAGGCAACGTGCGCACTGATTCCTATGAGGAATGTCTTCTCTCTTAACTGCTCGGGACCCCGAGCAATCAAGACTGTGTCATCGGCCTGCCGACGGTTCAATGAGCTCCTCTCGGGGAGGATGCAATAAATGTCCAGCCTTAGAGACATTTATTGCCTTTCACTTCTGAGCCTTATCGCATTGAATGCAGTCTCATCAAGCGAATGATGTAATTAAATGTTTGTTTTCCCAAGTCGCGTGTCAGCAAGGTCATGCGGTCTTTCTGTCTCTGATGTGACACAATATGCCACGCGTCCATTCCCCATTGGCTGTGGCCCCTGCCTTCCTGTGCCTTCTGACACCAATTGTGTAAGACGAGGTCATGATAGCTAACCTAGTCTAGCCTAGGCTAGTGACCAGTGCATCAATAGCCTCTGCTGGAGCAGAGAACAGCATCCTGGACGAGGGGGGTACATCTCGGTACCCAAGAAGAGGTACATCTCAGAGCTGAGGAATAGGTACATCTCGGAGCCGAGGAATAGGTACATCTTGAAGCCGAGAGGGGGAGGCCTAGCAACCGAAGTACCATATCAGACCGAGGGTACGTGTCGGTACATAAAAACGTACTGGATGCCACTCGATCCCCATGATCAATACCTCGGGGGAGAGGGGACTTGTGACCCGATGGGTACGTGATCTCGGTCACAAGGATTAATGACATCGAGGACACGTGTCTTCATCTCGGAGTATTTCAGAAATGTCCCATCAACTGCCCCCAACCTTCGATCTTCTGACACCGAGGACACGCGTCGTAAGGAGACGAAGGGTTTTACAACAACCCCAACTGCTTTATCATTGCTTCTAGCCGTTTTTCCCTACTTAGGACGTCGTGCGCATTAAATGCACCTTTTCGTGCTTCGCGCCCAATGATGGGATAGGTACTATATATAAATGGGCTTCCTCTTTTCTTTTCTCATTTCATCGTTCTGAACTTTTCTTCACAGAGCCCTTGCCGGAGACTTCGCCGGAGATCCCTTTCCTTCCGTTGTCAACTGTCCAACCATTTCACCGGAGTTTTAAGGCCAGCAGACCCATCCTTGCTTCTGAAACATTCTGGAAGGAGTCGCTTCAAATTTCCCAGAAAAAACTTCTTTTTACATTCTGGTGAGTCCCAGTATCTTTCCTTTCTTCGTCCTTCTGTCCCTTTTAGTTTTTCGATAACTGGAGGTGTCTCTAGTTGCCACTTAGCGACCAATCCTCGGAAAGCTTCCTTGGGGACCTTTAAGGAAAAAATATCCTCCACTTTTTCTCACTTTCTTCGAGATGCCTCGTCGTTGCCCTGCCCCCGAGAATCCTCAGGCCAATTCTTCGGGGTCAGGGAAATATAAAGTAAAGGGTAGTGAGCAAATTAATAAGTTTAAGGTCAAGTACAACATCCCACAGTATGTAGACATATAGGATTATAATCCGGCTGTGCACCCTCGTGCCCTCGGTACCGAGGGTGCAATGCCCTTTTATACCAAAGCCATCATAGAAGGCAGAATTAGATTCCCTTTACCCCCTTTACTTCTCCAGTTCCTCTCCTATTTCCACCTCTTCCCCGGGCAGTGTTGCCTTAATGTCTTCAGAATAATTATGGGGGTCCNACCCCCTTTACTTCTCCAGTTCCTCTCCTATTTCCACCTCTTCCCCGGGCAGTGTTGCCTTAATGTCTTCAGAATAATTATGGGGNTTCCTTCTGACACCAATTGTGTAAGACGAGACCATGATAGCTAACCTAGACTAGCTTAGGCTAGTGACCTGTACATCAATAACTTATACTGGAGCAGAGAAAAAAGTATCTTGGACGGGGTACATCTCGGTACCGAGGGAATGCACATCTCGGTACCGAGGATAGGTACACCTCGAGCCGAGGGAAAGCCGTACATGATGACCGAGGTACAATACAAGACTGAGGTACCATATTAGACCGAGNCTTTCAATTCCGAGCCTTACCGCATTGAATGCGGTCTCATCAATGGAATAGTGTAATTAAATGTTTGCTTTCCCAAGTCGCGTGTCAGTAAGGGCATGCGGTTTTTCTGTCTCTGATGTGACACAATTTGCCACGCGTCCATCCCTCATTGGCTGTGGACCATGCCTTCCTATTCCTTCTGACACCAATTGTGTAAGACGAGACCATGATAGCTAACCTAGACTAGCTTAGGCTAGTGACCTGTACATCAATAACTTATACTGGAGCAGAGAAAAAAGTATCTTGGACGGGGTACATCTCGGTACCGAGGGAATGCACATCTCGGTACCGAGGATAGGTACACCTCGAGCCGAGGGAAAGCCGTACATGATGACCGAGGTACAATACAAGACTGAGGTACCATATTAGACCGAGGATACGTGTCGGTTCGTAAAACGTACTCGACACGTATCAAGCACCTCGGGGCGAGGGATTTATAAGCCGATGGTACGTGATCTCAGTTAACAGGATTTTTAGTGACGCCCGAGGACACGTGTCTTTATCTTTGAGTATTTCAGAAAAGTCCCATCAACTGCTCCCCAGCCTTTGATCTTCTGACGCCGAGGACACACGTCGTAAGGAGACGAAGGGTTTCTCAACAACCTCAACTGTTTCATCATTGCCTCTAGCCACTTTCCCTTGCTTAGGGAGTCGTGCGGATTAAATGCACCCTTTCGTGTTTCGCGCCTAATGATGAGACCGGTACTATATAAATGGGCTTCCTCNTAAGGAGACGAAGGGTTTCCCAACAACCTCAACTGCTTCATCATTGCCTCTAGCCACTTTCCCTTGCTTAGGGAGTCGTGCGCATTAAATGCGTCCTTTTGTATTTCGCGCCCAATGATGAGACCGGTACTATATAAATGGGCTTCCTCCCTCTTTTTCTCATTTCGTCATTCTGAACTTTTCTTCCAGAGAGCCCTTGCCTGAATCTTCGCCGGAGACCTCTTCTCTTCTGTCTCTTAACTGTCCAACCTTTTCACTGAAACTTCAAAGCAAGCAGACCCATCCTTTGTTTCTGAACATTCTGGGAAGGAATCGATTCAAGTTTTCCAGAAAATACCTCTTCTTACGCTCTGGTGAGTTCCAGTATCCTCCATTTCTTTGCCCTTCTGTCTCTTTTGGTTTTTCGATTACCGGAGGTGTTTTTTGGTTGCCATCCAGCGATCGACCCCCGGGAAGCCTTCTTGGGGATCTTTGTGGAAAAACCCCCTTTATTTTTATCACTTCTTGAACATGCCTCGTCGTCGTTCTGCCTCAGGCTAGTACCTCGAGACCAGGGAAGTATAAAGTAAAAGGTAGTGAACAAATTAATAGATTTAGAGTTAGGTACGACGTTCCACCGAATGTAGAGGTAGAGGATTATGATGCGGCTGTGCACCCTCGTACCCTCGGTACCGAGGATGCAATGCCTTTTTTTATTAAAGCCATTATAGAAGGCGAAATTAGGTTCCCTTTGCCCCCTCTGCTTCTCCAGTTCTTCTCTCATTTCCACCTCTTTCCCGGGCAATGTTGCCTTAATGTCTTTAGGATAATTATGGGGGTGCTAGAGCGCAATAGGCGTCTTGGGGTAAACGTCGGGCTAGACGATATCCTTTTTTGTTATTCCCTTTTGAGAGTTACGCCTCAACAACACTTCTACCTCAAAGCCAGGGACCCATCTATGTACCTCGTAACTCACCTTCCTGACTCGGACAAGGGGTACAAGGATGACCTACTCATCTTCNCCTCGTAACTCACCTTCCTGACTCGGACAAGGGGTACAAGGATGACCTACTCATCTTCGGGGGATCTTGGCAGAGAGGTGTCGGTCCCAAGTATGACGGATTGTTATGTCCATTGGAATGGAGAACGACAAGTACGTCGGTTCCTTCGGGTCTTATTATTTTGTTTCTGAAATTTTCTACATGCTCATGACCCTCTCCCTTCTTTTTGCTTGTGCAGACATCTCCCCTCGGAAAACAGCACCTCCACCCCGATCGTCGGTGAATTTCGCAGACTTAATCACTGTTTAGAGTTTTACTGGCGACGACGGGCTCGGCCGGGCTGCCCACGTCCTCCTGAATTACANCTCCCCTTTTTTTTGCTTGTGCAGACATCTCCCCTCGGGAAACAGCACCTCCACCTCGATCGTCGGTGAATTTTGCTGACTTAGTCACTGTTTGGAGTTTTACTGGCGACGATGGGCTGGGCTGGGCTGCCCACATCCTCCTGAATTACACCCCCGGGTATAAAAAGTTTTCGCAGCTTCCCCAGCCTTTCGAGCCTTTTCGGTGGTCTGAACTCTTTGATCAGGCGACGGGATAAGAAGTTGAGGAGAACTTGGAAGAAGACCCTGATCGGGCCTCGGAGGCTGAAGTTGAGGGTGAAGTTGAAGAGCTCGGGGTCGGAGAGGACTTGGTTCCTTCGCACGCCGAGGTGGGGACTTCGGGGAGAGATTCTTGGTCGGACTTCCAAATCCTACAATCTCTCGACGTCGAGGACGCCCTTGAGGTAGCTATGTCCAGCACGCCCCGTATTGATCTAGGGTTCCTTAGGCAGAGGCAAGCCCTCGCTGCTGGGAGGGGACGAGGATCGACCGGTGGGACCCCATCTGCAGGGGCCAGCGCCACCCCATCCTCAAGAGTCGTTAGTCAGGGGCCAGTGCGTGACCGGGACCCTCAAGTAGAGGAGGAGAGAAGGGTCAAACATAGGCATGATGGCCTTGGCAGGGGATCCAGGGCACCTTCCGCTCAGCAGCAAAGTGGGAGAGGCCGTGGGTTACCTCCTACTCCTCAGCAACAGCAGCAACAACAGCAACAATAGCAACAGCGGCAACAGCAGACTCCTCCTCCCCTTTCGCCGACAGTGGAAGCCGTAGAGTGGAATCTTCGAGCCACTGATCACATGAACCGAGTGATCAAGGTCGACGACTCCATTTTGCAGGATCCCCATGTCGCCAATGCAGTGAGTGAGACGCTGCATTTCTAGGCCGACATGGTGGCTTACAGGGGGCGATCAACGAACGTGTTGTTTCGCTCTATCATCCATAATTCTCTGGTGGTAAGTTTCATCTTTGCTTCAGTCTCTTCTTCTTTTTTTTTTTAGCCGCTTTTCTTTTTAGTGACGTGACTTTTTCCTTTGTAGGCCACCCAACAGATCTCCATAAATAGCGGCGCGGTATCATGGGGCTAGGATGGACCTCCACCGGGTCCGAGAGCAGAAGGAAGAAGTGGAGGGGGCCCTCGCCAGTGCTAAGGAGGACGTAGCTGACAGGGATTCCACCCTCGCCGGGCAGGCTGCTCAAATCGAGCAACTCCTCAAGGATGCCGAGTTGGCTAAGGTCAGCGCTGAAAAGCTAAGTGCTGCCCTTGCCGACGCTGAGGGGAGGATCACAGAGCTGACGCAGCGGCTCTCTGCGGTGGAGGAGAGGGCTGTTGGTTCAGAGGAAAGCTGTCTGGCTCTGACCCAGGAGCTGGACAGGATCAGGGCCAAGGCATAGAACAGGAAGTCCGAGGAGCAACTCCGAGAAGAGTTTGTCGATGACGTGCTCCCCGCTCTTGAAGAAAATAGCAAGGAGTTATTTAAGAAGGGGTGGGATGAGGCGCTCCAGTCTGCTGGGATCCCGTCAGACTCCCCGCTCTTCCAGATGCACAAATACGTGCCCTCGGCTGAGATGGAACAGGCTAAAGCCGAGATTGCTGCCGAGGGTGAGATTCCAACGCCGGTGCAAGTTTCGGCGAATCTGCCTAAGGCGGTAATAATGGATTTGTCTGATGAGGCCCCGCCGGACCAGGCCCCCGATCATAATATTCCTCAAGGTCTCTCTCTTGCTGAAGTACCTCCCACTCTGCCTGCTCCCGAAGCTGCTCAACCTTTCTACGTCGATTCGCCCTCGACGGATGTTTTGGAGATGCCTGGGGCAAAATGAAAAACTTTTTTCTTTTCGATTGTATTTTTCTTTCTTTTTTTGTAGCTCTCGGGGACGCAAAACCCCTCTTTTTGAAATAAAGCTTTTGAGTACTTAATACTTTATTGCGTACACTTTTTTGCGTAGGATTCCTTGAACTGTCTTTAGGGCCTCGACCTTTCAAGAGGCTTGCTCTCGTGGTTGTTTTGGGGGCAAGAGTCCTCAAACTCTGTCGCCAGGGCCTTACCCTTTTAGGAGGCTTGTTCTTGTGTTTGCTTCGGGGGCAGGAGTCCTGGAACTCTGTCCCCAAGGCCTTACCCTTCCAGGAGGCTTGCTCTTGTGTTTGCTTCGGGGGCAGGAGTCCTTGAACTCTGTCCCCAGGGCCTTACCCTTTCTAGGAGGCTTGTTCTTGTGTTTGCTTCAGGGGCAGGAGTCCTGGAACTCTGTCCCCAGGGCCTTACCCTTCCAGGAGGCTTGCTCCTGTGTTTGCTTCGGGGACAGAAGTCCTTGAACTCTGCCCCTAGGGCCTTGCCCTTCCAGGAGGCTTGCTCCTGTGTTTGCTTCGGGGGCAGGAGTCCTTGAACTCTGCCCCCAGGGCCTTGCCCTTTTAGGAGGCTTGCTCCTGTGTTTGTTTCAAAGTCAGGAGTCCTTGAACTCTGTCCCCAGGGCCTTGCCCTTCCAGGAGGCTTGCTCCTGTGTTTGTTTCGGAGACAGGCACTAAGGGAGATAATACTCAAAAATAATATTTCTTTAGATTCATCACATTCCACGGTCGCATTACAAGTTTTCTATCCATATCTTCTAATCTATATGACCCGGCGCCTCCGATAGATATCACTTTGTAAGGCCCTTCCCAGTTAGGTCCCATTTTTCCTTCTGTTGGGTCACGGGTATTGGCCGTTACCCTTCTGAGGACCAGATCGCCGATTCAGAATTCTCGCGCCTTGACCCTTTTGTTGTACAGTTGGGAAATCTTTTCCTGATACTTGGTTATTCTCAAGGCGGCTGTCTCCCTTCTTTCTTCCACTAGATCCAAATCCAGTCCAAGTTGACGGTCATTTCCCCCTTCGTCGAAAGCTTGGGTCCTTATGGTCGGGAGCCCTACTTCGAGGGGTATGATTGCCTCCATCCCGTATGCCAGGGAGTAGGGGGTTTCGCCCGTCGATGACCGAGGGGTTGTCCTGTACACCCATAAAATGTTTAACAGCTCTGTCGCCCACTTTCCCTTGGCTTTCTCCAACCTCTTCTTGATCCCATTGATAATTGTCTTGTTGGAGGCCTCTGCCTGCCCGTTGGCTTGAGGATAGGCAGGGGTGGAGTAGAAATTACGGATCCCGAGTTGCTCACAGAAAGACTTGAAGCGCCCGCCGGTGAATTGAGTCCCGTTATCCGACACCAGTGCCCGGGGAATCCCAAACCTGATGATTATGTTCTCCCAGACGAACTTTTTGGCATCTATGTCGCGGATATGAGTCAACGGCTCCGCCTCTACCCACTTGGTGAAATAATCTGTGGCCACAATGAGGAACTTCCTATTTCCCGGAGCCTTAGGCAGGGGTCCAACTAAATCGAGCCCCCACTGGGCGAATGGCCAAGGGCTGGTCAGGGGGTGTAAGTCCCCCGCGGGTTGCCTGATTGCAGGGGAGAACTTCTGACACTGGTCGCACTTTTGGACGTATGCGCGTGCATCCCTTTGCATTTGCGGCCACCAATATCCCTGGGACATGATGCGGTGTGCCATCGATCGCCCCCCAGAGTGCCCCCCGCATATTCCTTCGTGCACCTCATAGAGAAGATCTTCCACCTGGTCCTCTTGGACGCATAATAAGTACGGTCCTAAGAAAGACCTCCAATACAACTTCTGATCCGGAGAGACCCAAAATCTCGGGGCTTTGAGTTTTATCTTCCTNGCTTGACCCTTTTGTTGTATAGTTGGGAAATCTTTTCCTGATACTTTGTTATTCTCAAGGCTGTTGTCTCTCTTCTTTCTTCCACTAGATCCAAATCCAGTCCAAGTTGACGGTCATTTCCCCCTGCGTCGAAAGCTTGGGTCCTTATGGTCGGGAGTCCTACCTCGAGAGGTATGATTGCTTCCATTCCGTAAGCCAGGGAGTATGGGGTTTCTCCTGTCGAGGACCGAGGGGTGGTTCTATACACCCACAAAATGTTTAATAGCACATCTGCCCATTTTCCCTTGGCTTTCTCCAACCTCTTCTTGATTCCATTGATAATTGTTTTGTTGGAGGCCTCTGCCTGCCCGTTGGCTTGGGGGTAGGCAGGGGTGGAGTAGAAATTACGGATTCCGAGTTGCTCGNCGCGACTGAGAGGACTCCACTGCCGAGGCTAGACAAGCCAGGTCGTCGACATGCGTGTTCTTGTCTCGGGACACTTGTTTGATCTCAATCCTTCCGAATCTTCGGATTACAGCTGTCGCCCGGTGATGGTAAGCCTTCATTCTACGGTCCCTTGTCTCAAAATCTCCGTTAACTTGGTTGACTACCAGCATGGAATCGCAATGCACAATCAAGTCCGTAACTCCANTGCCTCAACCCACTTGGCGAAATAATCTGTGGCCACAATAAGGAACTTCCTGTTTCCAGGAGCCTTAGGTAGGGGTCTAACTAAATCGAGTCCCCACTGGGTGAATGGCCAAGGGCTGGTCAGGGGGTGCAAGTCCCCTGCGGGTTGCCTGATTGCNTAGATGAGGGCCTTGTATTCAGCTTCATTATTTGACGCTTTGAATCCCAGCCGAACGGCCTGCTCTGTGACCATCCCATCCAGAGAAATCAGCAAGATACCGATCCCGGACCCCTTACTATTTGACGANCGGTCACATTTCTGGACGTATGCGCGCGCATCTCTTTGCATTCACGGCCACCAATATCCCTGAGACATGATGCGGTGTGCCATCGATCGCCCCCCAGAGTGCCCCCCGCATATTCCTTCGTGCACCTCATAGAGAANGGGAGGAGGCGATCTTTCTAGGACGGGATGGTCCCCCGAAAACTCAACTATGAAGTCCGCCAATACCTGACCTTTTACCGCGGTTCGAGGTTTGAAATGAATGTCGTGCTCCCGCAGCTCCACTGCCCACTTGGAAATCCTTCCGGAGAGTTCCGCTTTCCTCAAAATGGCCTTTAAGGGCTGATCGGTAAGGACGGTAATTGGGTGCGCCTGGAAATAATGCCTCAGTTTTCTTGCAGTGGTGACCAGGGATAGAGCCAATTTCTCTAGGGGCAGGTATCTTGTCTCTGCGTCCAGAAGTGTCTTGCTTATGTAATAAATCAGCTTCTGGCGGTGCTCATGCTCACGAATAAGTACCCCGCTTACTGCAAATTCAGACACGGTCAAGTACAAGAAGAGCATTTCCCCCTGGATAGGGACGGATAAGGTCGGGAGAGTCCTTAGGTATTCCTTGATTCCAGCTAGGGCGTCTTCGCACCCCTGGCTCCACATATCCTTCCCAGCACTATTGATTGCTCCGAAAAAAGGTTTGCATTTGTCTGAGGAGCGTGAGACGAAACGGTTAAGTGCTGCTAGCATCCCCGTGAGCTTTTGGACTTCTCGGATAGTTCGGGGGCTCTGGATGTCCAAGATCGCTTGAATCTGATCCGAGTTAGCTTCGATTCCTCGTTGGCTGACCAGATATCTGAGAAATTTACCCGATTCCACTCCGAAAACGCACTTTACCGCGTTCAGCTTCAACCCGTACTCCTTGAGGGTGGAGAAGGTATCTGTCAAATCTGCCAGATGATCACAACTTCGTTTGCTCTTCACCAGCATATCGTCAATGTAAACCTCCATGGAGTTGCCGATCTGTTTTTTGAACATCCGATTCATCAGTCTTTGGTATGTCGCCCTGACGTTCTTTAGTCCAAATGGCATCACGTTGTAACAGTAAACTCCCTTCGGAGTGATAAACGCCATTTTTTCCTGATCTGGGGGATGGAGAGGGATCTGGTGATATCCTGCTCGGGCATCCAGGAAGTCCATGCGTTCATATCCGGCAATGGCGTCCACTAGCTGGTCCACCTTTGGTAGGGGGTAGTCATCCTTGGGACATGCCTTGTTTAGATCTGTGAAGTCTACGCAGACACGCCATTTTCCCCCCTTCTTCTTCGCGCAAACTGTGTTAGACAGCCATTCTGGGAACTGTATCTCTCGAATGGCATTAGCCTTCAGGAGTTTGTCAATTTCTTCGTTGACCGCGCAGGCGTGATGCGGGGCCATGCGTCGTGGCTTCTATTTTATTGGCTTGTGCGCCGGGTCAACATGCAGCTTGTGTGTAATTATTTCGGGATCCACTCCCGTTATTTCCATTGCGTTCCAAGCAAACACGTTTGTATTTCCNAAGCTTGTGCGCCGGGTCAACATGTAGCTTGTGCGTGATTATCTCGGGGTCTACCCCCGTCATTTCCATTGCGCTCCAAGCGAACACGTCTGCATTTCCCCTTAGGAACTCAATCATCTCCTCCTGTTCGGCTGCGGGCATCGCGGTCCCAACTAAGAAATATCTTTCTTCTTCTCCCTCCACCAAGGGCACCTTCCNGTTCGGCTGCGGGCATCGCGGTCCCAACTAAGAAATATCTTTCTTCTTCTTCCTCCACCAAGGGCACCTTCCGGAGGTCCTCCACCGATCACTCAGTTGGGTCTATCCGAGGGTCATCCATTCTTGGACGCCCGGACTGTGATTGCTATTTCTCCATGATCTCTTCCGGGGCTCACCCCTTTTCTTGGGTGAACGCCCCGGCTCTAACAGCTGAATAAAAATAATTTTTTGCGGACGCTTAGTCCCCCCGGATCTCCATGATACCTTCTGGCGTGACAAATTTTAGTTTATGGTGGAAAGTGGAGTGCACCGCTCCCAACGCATGCAGCCATGTTCGTCCCATGATCACGTTGTAGGGAGAGTTCGTATCAATTACGACAAACTCGGTGTTGATGATGAAGGGACCCGTGACAACTGGCAATGTGATTTTGCCTACGGGCAGGGCGAACGAGCCGTTGAATCCGATGAGGGGTGTCNTGATGATGAAGGGACCCGTGACAACTGGCAATGTGATTTTGCCTACGGGTAGGGCGAACGAGCCGTTGAATCCGATGAGGGGTGTCCTGACCTTGGTGAGGTTCTTGAGGCCAAGACCCACCCGTTTTAAAGTCTCGGAGTATATCACTTCCGAGGAACTTCCAGAGTCTATCAATACCCTTTTTACGTCGAATTTACCTATCTTCAGGGTTATGACAAGAGCGTTGTTATGAGGAGTCACCTGTCAAGTTTGCGTCGAAGAACGTGATGCTGGGCTCACTAGTCCTAGCCCTTTTACTGGGTGGCCCCCCATCATCCTCGGCTGCCTTCCTTGTAAAAGCTACCTTCTTGAGGTCGGACTCGCGTTCCTTGGACGTGGGCGATCTAGGGGACATACATGGATGACATCTATGACGTTGTCCGGTTCCTCGGTCGGGGCAAGGGTGTGTCTCTCTTCTGGCCTGAGCTCTATGTATTCTTTCAAGTATCCGTCTCGGACCAATTTTTCCAAGAACGATTTGTACACCCTGCAGCTTTCGGTGCGATGTCCGAAATCCCAGTGATAGGAACACCTAACCCTTTGATCACGGGTGGAGGGATCGCTCTGCATCCTGGGTGGCCATTTGAAGAACGGTTCGTGCTTGATCTTATGGAGCAACTTGAAGATGGGTTCTTTGAACATAGTGTGAACTCCTTTGGACGAACCCCCTGGAGGGGGCAGCAACCCCTTTCGGGGAGTATCTTCCCGCTCCCTCTCTTTTCTTTTAGATTGCAGGGTTCGGCCTTTGCTGCTTCCTATCTCGTCTTCGATCCTTGAGTATTTGTTTATGCGGGTCATCAGCTCCCCCATATCCGAGGGAGTCTTCTTGGTCAGGGATCGGTACAGGTCCGTGTCCCTCGCCAGGCCGAGCCGGAAAGACGCCGCTGCCATGACTTCCGAGCAGCCTTCTACCTCATTAATCTCTTCCCAGTATCGGATGGCATACTGGCGAAGGGTCTCGGATTCCCTACGTCTGAGCGTTAGCAATGATCCAACGTCTTTGGGCCGCCTAACCCCCGTAATGAATCGAGCCAGGAACTGCCTCGTCAATTCCTTCCACGATCCAATACTGTTGAGGGGAAACGCCTCGAACCACTTCATCGCAGAGTCCCCCAAGCTCATAGGAAACACTCGACAGAGGAACCGTTGGTCCGAATGATAGAGGGACATCATCTGCTTGTATTGCCTGAGATGGGCTTCGGGATCGGACCACCCGTCATAAGTTTTGAACCTCGGCACGACAAACTTTCTTGAAACCTCCATCTCTCCGATCTCCCTGGTAAAGGGTGTTTGTATAACCTCGTCTTCGACCTCATCCTGGACAGCCTTACTCTTTCTCCTGGATTCCAACCGGGCTTTGAGATCAATTTCCTCCCTAACGGGATGTCTTCTAAAGTCTTTGAGTTCATCAATAGGCCCCCCATTTCCTGGGTGCCGTGTGGATAGGGTAGAATCCTCCTCGAACTCATCTCCCTTCCTCTGTCTAGACAATCCTCGCCGGAGGTCATCCAGGGCTAATGGTTTTGCCTTCCTTGAATGATAGTTAGGAGGGTGCTCGTTGGCTCTCGGTCGCTTTGGGGCCTTAGAGCTTTCTGCCTTNTCGAGGGAGTCTTCTTAGTCAGGGATCGGCACAGGTCCGTGTCCCTCGTCAAGCCGAGCCTGAAAGACGCCGCTGCCATGACTTTCGAGCATCCTTCTACCTCATTAACCTCTTCCCAGTATCGGATGACATACTGGTGCAGGGTCTCGGATTCCCTACATCTGAGCGTTAGCAATTATCCAACGTCTTTGGGCCGCTTACTCCCCGTAATGAATCGAGCCAGGAACTGCCTCGTCAATTCCTTCCACGATCCAATACTGTTGAGGGGAAACGCCTCGAACCACTTCATCGCAGAGTCCCCCAAGCTCATAGGAAACACTCGACAGAGGAACCGTTGGTCCGAATGATAGAGGGACATCATCTGCTTGTATTGCCTGAGATGGGCTTCGGGATCGGACCACCCGTCATAAGTTTTGAACCTCGGCACGACAAACTTTCTTGAAACCTCCATCTCTCCGATCTCCCTGGTAAAGGGTGTTTGTATAACCTCGTCTTCGACCTCATCCTGGACAGCCTTACTCTTTCTCCTGGATTCCAACCGGGCTTTGAGATCAATTTCCTCCCTAACGGGATGTCTTCTAAAGTCTTTGAGTTCATCAATAGGCCCCCCATTTCCTGGGTGCCGTGTGGATAGGGTAGAATCCTCCTCGAACTCATCTCCCTTCCTCTGTCTAGACAATCCTCGCCGGAGGTCATCCAGGGCTAATGGTTTTGCCTTCCTTGAATGATAGTTAGGAGGGTGCTCGTTGGCTCTCGGTCGCTTTGGGGCCTTAGAGCTTTCTGCCTTGTTGTTTAAATGATTCCTTAGATCCTTTGTTTCCGCCTCCCGGGCGGGGAACCCATGAGAAAGGAATGAGTCCCTCGACCCTTCGTCGGAGGCGACAAATTCGTTGAGCCGGCTTAGGACGTTTATATTGTCCTTTTCCAGCTGTCGTAATCTATCGCCAAACTTTTCTTCGATCACCTCCGCCAGCTGATGAGCCAAGGGGGCTGATCCTCCTGACCTGATTCCCATACTGGTTTGAGGGGTAACCCCTCTTGACTGAGTAGAGGTATTTTTATTCCCATTAGTGTGATCCCTCCCTTCATGGTGACAGGGAGCTTGTAATTCGAGACTTCTTTGGTGGGGACCTTTCCCTTTTTGTCGAGTGTTCACCTTGATCACTGTTCTTTATAGAGAAAAAATTAGGAAAACTAGTCGTTTCCCACAGACGGCGCCAGATTGTGCGTGTAAGATCTAGCACGCACACAGTGCAAGTCATAAAAACAGTGATCACGAAGAAAGTCTAAGGCAAAACTGAAACTACTGTACCAGTGGAGGCATGTAAGTGCTGAATTTATGTACCTAAGGTATTCAATTCATAAGCTAATGAACGTACTTAAACCATTAATAAAATATTCACCAATATACAGAAACAATATTATACATATTAAACATCAAAATATCAACCTAAACATAGAAATATAAGAATAAAAAATTATTATTTACTGTGGACATTAAGATAACACATGTACATGAAATATACAAATTAAACTTAAAATCAATACTAGCATGTACCGACTTAGGAAATTAATAGTAGAAAACTCTCTAAGGTTTGTTTTGTGTCTGAGATGGGATAGGAAGGGGAACCCTTCAATGGTGGGAGACAAAGGGTGGGAATAGTTTATGATTAGAATGTATAGTAGGTGGAGATAGAATGAGATGAACTTAGTTATTGATGAATGGAGATAGCTGAGTGCATTTAGCCACTAATGGGGTGTATCACTATAAGAAAAATTAATTTTTGCATCGGCAATTTGTTGAAAGTACCTATCGAAAGTGTCAATACCTATCGAAAGTATCAATACATAATTGAACCCAAAAAAAAAACACTCTCTTAATGCAACAACAACAACAACAAAAGGTCTCTCTCAATGCACCATCCACCTCTATTGATAACCTCCAAAAATATAATTTTTGTTATTATGTTATCAATTTTAAGATGAATAACTAAATTCAAAATGGATATGCCAAATATGCATCTTAATTTGATTGACAAAATGACGTAGAACATGTACAGACCTTGTGAAATTTCTTTATTCTCCCTTTAGATTCAATAAGATGAGATGTTGACATAGTTGATCATTGATCCCCCTTGCCAAAAAGAGGCCCTTAAAAGCTTCATCAACCCAAGCATAAAGATTTTTATGTCCTAACACATGCAAAGTGAAAGGGCTAATCCTCGTGATTACACGTGTTAGAACATTAAATGGGCTCACGAGAGATCGACAAGACTAATCACGTGAGGAGGAAGTCATCCACCCAGTCATTTAATCCGAGCCAAACAGAATAAAGGATTCGGCAAGATGATTAAAGAGTTTGGCTCTCACGCCTAGCTGGCTCATGAATCCGTTCAGCAAAGCCAAAAAAGTGCTCGGCTTGTACCAAGCCAAATTCTCTAAAATGCGCAGTTTGTACCAAACTGAATTTCTAAACAGTTCGGCAAACGTTAACCGAGCTCGGCATTCAAAATGCCCGAGCAGTTTGCAGTGGTAGAAGGAAAGTTAAAGACTTGCCTGAAACTTAAGCAATCAGATAAACGAAATCAACGAGATTGAAGATACGATGGGAAATTGTTGGAGAAACATTAGAAACCTTCCAAAACTCAAATACTTAATGAAAGGAAGGTGTGCCACCTTGAACCTAAAATCGTGGAAACCCTAAGGAGATAATGATCTATAAAAAGCAGAAGAGACCAAGATGAAAGGTACGCTGAACTCTCCTTATCTTGGTGCAATTCTTCTCGTTCCATTACTGACTTAAGCATCGGAGTGCCTTCAATCGAAGCACTTCGATCTTGGGCAGTTTGTTCGTTTTGCAGGAAGAAGATTTGGAGATAGTTCAAAATTCTTTTCCAGAAAGTTACATCATGAATTAAGTGTTAGAGGTATTATCAATTTTTTGCCTCTACATTTTGGCGCCGTCTGTGGGAAATTTAGTTTCTCAACTTTCAGAACAAAAAACTGCAATGTCAAGACTAAGGAGCACAATNATCTGTGGGAAAACTAGTTTCTCAACTTTCAGAACAAAAAGCTGCAATGTCAAGACTAAGGAGCGCAATTGGATCACCCGTAGACAGCTTTGCCTTGGGGAATTTTGATCATATGCCTCTTCCTTCTAATAGCAACGCAAGGTTACATGATGTCGGAAGCCTCACCAGAATCCATGAGGATGACGAAATATCTTCTGCAAGTTTCAAGTCGTCGGAGAACCAAATCGAGGATCATGGTAAATCCCTCCGTACCGAGGGGGAGAACCGTTCCTTGGCAAAGTTGGTCCAGTCTCTGCAAGGACGACTTGATGCCCATGATAAGATGTTCAAGAAATCCTACACCAGGGAGAAGGATCTAATTAAAGAAAACGAGGAGTTAAGAACCAAGTTGAAAGAGATAACCAGAAGAGAGAAGCAAGCGAGAGAGGAGCGGCATCTGAGCCCAAGAAGGAAATCTAGCAAAACTAAGATTGCCGATGAAGTGTACCCGCAGAAGAAGCCTCGGGTCCAGGAGAAGGACACTTGGAAGCAGTATATCAACGAAGAGCTCAACAATCGTTTGAAAATACCTGAGTAGAGGTCGGCAAGGGACTTGGCTAGAAGAGCAACAGGGGAGTACGGGGGCGGGTTGGAGTCATCCCCATTCACTGCTTGGGTCGAAAAGGCAAGAATCCCGAGCAAGTTCATCGTTCCGAACTTTAAGCTGTACAACGAAAAAACCGACCCAACCTCACATATCAGACACTATCGACAACTTATGACTATTCACCGAAGAAACGAGCTTTTGCTTTGCACTATTTTCTCCAGCAGTCTTGGAGAGTCAGCCATAAAATGGTTTGACAGTTTACCAAAGGGAACAATTGAGGGATGGTCTCAATTGGCCGAGTTGTTCATGGCTCGGTTCATCACCAGTAGTAAACAGCCGAAAGACGTCGGGACTCTACTTACAATAAAGAAGAAAAATAACGAAAGCTTGCGCGAGTATGCCCATCGATATTGGGAGACTATGAATGAAGTTGAAGGTTGTAATCCAGAGATAGCTGTGGCGTCTTTCAAGATTGGACTACCAAAAGAAAACCCTCTATACCAATCCCTCACAAGAAGACCTGTTATCGACTGGGAGAATTAATGACTAGAATTGAAAAATACGCCAAGGTTGACGATGACTTAACCAGAGAGGTGGTAAAGGAACATCCGAGCAAAAGATAGTTCGGCAGGGACAAACAAACCGAGCCGAACAAAGAAGCTGGAGGGAAGTATGAAAAGGAAGGATACCCCCAAAAATCCCTTTTTCTTGGGGTAAATACGCTATTTAAAGAGCCGATTTACAAGGTGCTGAATTTGATCAAGGGAAAGCTGTTCTTCAAGTGGCCGTACAAACTAATGGGCGATCCCTCAAAAAGGAATCCTAACTTTAGGTGCTCCTATCACAGGGACTTTGGCCACATGACTGAGAATTGTCGATCTCCCAAGCAACAATTGGAGGAACTTGTCCAGGCTGGACATCTAGCAAAATTTGTCGAAAGCAGGCAAAAAACTAAAGAGGGAAGTGCCGAGCAGAAAGGGGACCAAAATACATTAGTTGGAGTAATTGATGTGATCCATGCTGCCACCAACCCCCAGATGTCCACAAACAACTCTGCTCGGGCTTACATTCAGAAAGCGTCCAAAGAAAGAGAGGTATACAAGCTAAGAATGACCCCGGAAGTCACCAGCAAAAGAATAAAGATTGAGGATAGAGCTGAAGCGATTTGTTTCACCGAGCAAGATTTGGTCAGTGTTCACCAGTTGCACAATGATGCCATCGTCATCACGCNTGAAGCGATTTGTTTCACCGAGAAGGATTTGGTCAGTGTTCACCAGCTGCACAATGATGCCATCATCATCATGCTTCGGATTGCAAATTTTGATGTAAGGAGGGTCCTGATCGATCCAGGGAGTTCCTCAGAAAATATGTATACGGATCTGTTTGAAAAGCTTGGACTTAAGAAGGAAGACCTCAAGCCTTCTAATGCACCACTTATTGGCTTTAGTGGTAAGACAGTTCTTCCAAAAGGAAAGATCACCTTGCTTGTAAAAATGGGGCCAATATGCATCATGACTGAGTTCCTTGTAGTGGATACAGTCTCGGCTTACAACGTGATAATGAGACGTACCTGGTTGCACGAGATGAAGGCANTTGTAAAAATGGGGCCAATATGCATCATGACTGAGTTCCTTGTAGTGGATACAGTCTCGGCTTACAACGTGATAATGAGACGTACCTGGTTGCACGAGATGAAGGCAGTACCTTCAACTTACCATCAAATGCTCNCTTTAGTGGTAAGACAGTTCTTCCAAAAGGAAAGATCACCTTGCCTGTAAAAACGAGGCCAGTATGCATCATGACTAAGTTCCTTGTAGTGGATACAGTCTCGGCTTACAAGGCGATAATGGGACGTACCTGGTTGCACGAGATGAAGGCAGTACCTTCAACTTACCATCAAATGCTCAGATTCCCATCATCTGATGGAATAGTCAATATCCGAGGAGACCAGGTCTGCTCCAAAACTTGCTTGTTGGCTTCTATCAAATCCAAGGATAAGGCAGAGTGCCGAGAAAATAGCACGCCGGAGGGGCACGATAAATAGCAATCAACATTTGATAGCTCTGTTAAAACTGAGGACCTAGCTGTCAAAGGAAGTCCTAAAGTACCTTTAGGCGAAGAAAATGAGGCAGCAAACCAGACAATAGAAGGCCTGACTAGAGTACCTCTATACAAGGATGGAGATCCAAAAAAATATTTTTTGATAGGATCAGCTCTTAGTGCCGAATGGAAGGCCAAACTGATCACCTTACTACAAGAGTGTGCCGATGTGTTTGCATGGAGTACTACTGACTTGCTCGGCGTATCACCCGAGGTTGCCTGTCATCATTTGAACATCGATCCAAGCTTCAAACTAGTTAAGCAAAAACTCAGAAGATCGGCAATCCAGCATCTGGAGGCAGTAAAAGAGGAAGTGGTGCGTTTGCTGGAATCTAAAACCATCAAGGAGGTAAAATACTCGACCTGGCTATCAAACACTGTCGTGGTAAAGAAGAAAAACAGAAAATGGAGAGTCTGTGTTGACTTCACTGATCTGAATAAAGCATGTCCAAAAGACAGTTTCCCCTTGCCAAAGATAGATTAGTTGGTGGATGCAACAGCCGGGCACGAGCAAATGAGTTTCTTGGACGCTTACAGGGGGTACCATTAGATCCCCCTTACCGAGGAAGATTAAGAAAAGACTGCTTTCATAACATCAGAAGGAACGTATTGCCACAGGGTAATGCCCTTTGGATTGAAGAATGTTGGGGCCACTTATCAAAGGTTAGTAACTAAAATGTTTTCGTATATGATTGGTAGAACTGTAGAAGTTTACATTGACGATATGGTAGTTAAAAGTCGAAAGGTCGTGGATCACTGTGCCGACCTAAGGGAGACATTCAACGTTTTACGAAAATATAATATGAAGTTAAACGCTTCTAAGTGTGCTTTCAGGGTCAGCTAGGGAAAATTTTTAGGATTTCTGGTTACTCACCGTGAATAGAGGTGAATCCCGACCAGGTAAAGGCTGTAGCCAAACTATAGTCACCTCGGACAGTGAAGGAGGTACAACGACTGACAGGTATGGTAGCAGCTCTCGGGAGATTCATATCCAGAGCATCTGACAAATGCAGACCCTTCTTTCAATCAATCAAAGGAAAGAAGGGGGCACTTTGGAGCCAGGAATGCGAGGAAGCACGTACAAAACTTAAGGTGTACTTGGATACCCCACCAATTCTATCAACCCCTACTCCCGAGGAAAAACTTTACCTCTACCTGGCAGTATCAAACCACGCTGTGAGTGGAGTATTGATGAGGAATGACGAGGCAAAATTGAAATCCATTTACTATGTGAGCAAGATGCTCTTATATGCAGAATCAAGATACACCCCGCTAGAGAAGCTTGCACTAGCACTCATCAGTTCGGCTAGGAAACTCAGACAGTACTTTCAAGCCCATTCAATAATGGTGTTTACTGACCAGCCATTAAAATCACTTTTTCAAAAAGCTTACCTATCCGAACGCATTGCTAAATAGGCGGTGGAGCTCGGTGAGTTTGATGTTCGGTTCGAACCTAGGAAGGCAATAATGGGCCAGGTAGTAGCAGATTTTATAGCTGAAATTCCAGCCTAAGGAAAGCTTGGTTGAGAACAAAGAAGCTGATGGCAACCAAGAAGCAAAACTCAATGGTGAATGGGTACTCTTTGTCGATGGATCTTCAAATCACAAAGGTGTCGGCATAGGTATCACTCTTGTGAGCCCAGATGGGTGCACCATGGATAAAGCTATCAGGCTTGGCTTCCAGGCCTCAAATAACGAGGCTGAGTACGAAGCCTTGATTGTTGGTGTCAGGATAGCGGTAGAGCTTGGAATAAAAAAACTACAGATATTTTCTGACTCACAACTAGTGGTGAATCAGATAATAGGGGAGTACAAGGCTAAGGATGAAAGAATGGTCGCATATTAGGCTCTTGGCAAGAAGGAACTGAACGGGATACCAGAATATTCAATATAGCAGATCGGGAGAGCAAAGAACTCACATGCCGATGCTTTAGCCTCATTGGTGTCGGCAATAGTGCTAGACACAGCAAGGTCCCTGACTATTGAGTTCCAAGAGGAACCGAACATTGTGGAGATGAAGACAAATGAGACTTTATGCAACACATCCGAGCCGAGCTGGATGGAACCAATAATTGGCTATTTAAAGAATGGTGACTTACTCAAGGATAACAAGGAGGCTCACAAGCTGCGCTTAAGGGCAGCCAGATTCTGGTTGTCCCCAAAGGAAGAGTTATATCGGCGCTTGNAAGGATAACAAGGAGGCTCACAAACTGCGCTTAAGGGCAGCCAGATTCTGGTTGTCCCCAAAGGAAGAGTTATATCGGCGCTTGTTTGGGGGTCCGTACTTGAAATGTGTGCAACCAACCAAGGTAGCAAATTTCTTATTCGAAATACACGAGGGATACTGTGGAGCTCACACAGGGGGAAGGTCGCTTGTTCACCGAGCCATCTCCCAGGGGTTTTGGTGGTCATATATGTAGAAGGACGCTGAACAATTTGTTAGGCAATGTGAGAAGTGTCAAAAATCCTCACCGATCCCGAGGAAACCATCCAACGAACTGCTCCCGTTGTCGAGCCCATGGCCATTTGCGCAGTGGGGATTGGATATTGTGGGACTGTTACCTCGGGCCCCAGGCAACAAGAAGTACCTTCTAGTTGCCACTGATTATTTCACTAAATGGGTTGAAGCCGAGACACTGGCTAATATAAGAGATATTAATACAAGAAAGTTCGTGTGGAAAAATATCATCACCAGGTTCGGCATCCCACACACTCTTGTTTCAGACAATGACACACAGTTTGACAGTGCTCCCTTCAAAGCTTTATGTCAGCTGTATGGAGTTCGGAACCACTATTCTACCCTGGCTTTCCCTCAGAGCAACGGGCAAGTAGAGATCACTAATAAAACAATCTTGGATGGAATCAAGAAGAGGCTTGAGAATGCTAAAGGGAGATGGGTAGAGGAGCTACCGAGCATTCTGTGGACGTACCGAACCACACCTCGGCAGTCAACTGGAGAGACTCCCTTCGCCTTGGCATATGGAATGGAAGCTGTCATTCCCTTAGAGATCGGCTTACCAACTTTGAAGACCAAGCTCGTCGAAATCAACACCAACAATGTCGTCCTCGTTCATGATCTCGATTTAGTTGAGGAAAAGAGAGAACAGACTGCCATAAGAATGACTTCATATCGTAGTCAACTTTCTCAGGCTTACAACAAGAATGTGAACCCCCGATCCTTCACACTTGGCGATCTAGTTCTTAGACGCGTACTTGGGTCGGCTAAAAACCCAGCANACTTTCTCGGGCTTACAACAAGAATGTGAACCCCCGATCCTTCACACTTGGCAATCTAGTTCTTAGACGCGTACCTGGGTCAGCTAAAAACCTAGCACATGGGAAGCTCAGAGCAAACTGGGAAGGTCCGTTTAGAGTATCCAGAGTTGGGGGCAGTGGGTACTACGAGTTAGAGACCCTAGATCAGAAAGCAGTACCACGCCCTTGGAACATTGCTAACCTTAGAAAGTTCTATTTCTAAAAAGTACCTTTTATAGATAAGAACTCCAAAGTGCCTTTGGAAATTTAAGGGTGCCCCTTAAGAAGTGATTTGCGATTGATAGTGTACTAAGTTCAGAATTATCAATAAAATTGTTTGAAGATTTCTTCATCCGTATTCCATTTGTACACATCCTATTGCCAAGGCAGGAAGACAAAAACCATGATAGAAGTGTACACTTAAATCAGGCGTAGCCACCCAATCAGACACAGTCCCTCGGCTAGGCATGACGATGCAAGCCGACTAGGGATGGGTTTGAGTCCAACTAAGTTGGCGGGTCGGTGCGGAGTAGAAAGTCTTGTAGTCCTCTAGTGTACTCGTAGCAACTCTACAACTTAACCGAGCTCTTTGAAGAGGGCTGCGCAAGGGCCATAACTTCAAAGACCCTATTATCTACCAAGTATAAGAGAGGTTCTTAATGAAGAACCGAACTCTTTGAAGAGGGCTGAGCAAGGGCCATAACTTCAAAGACCCTATTATCTACCAAGTATAAGAGATGTTCTTAATGAAGAATCGAGCTCTTTGAACATGGCCGAGCAAGGGCCATAGCTTCAAAGACCCTATTATTTTTTAAGTATAAAAAGGGGTTCTTAAAAAAGAACCGAGCTCTTTGAAGAGGGCCGAGCAATGTGCATAACTTCAAAGACTCAAATATTTTCTAAGGCATAATTGTTATTTAAACATTCATCAAAGTGAATCGACTAAACATAAACATTACGATTTTTCATTAAAACTGTTTTACAAAGGAATCAAAAAGAGAACAAAAAATCTTAGTTTTCAGGAGGGAGACGAGGACAAGCTCAGAGGAGGGTGCTTGGAGAAAAGTTTAGAGGAGGGATTGATTTCAACAGCGACCAAAGCAGCCTGCCAGCCTTGGCTGAAGAATACCTCTTTAAGCTTTGGCATCTGCTGGGCGATATCAGCCTCTGCCTTGTTAACACCTTCATTGTAAGCATCATATGCCTCCTCCTTAGCTTCCACTTTATATTTATCAAACTCTTCAAGGAGGGAGGAGTAGTCGAGTTGGACTTGGGAGAGTTCGACATTGCTCTCATGCTCGACCGGTTTCAACTTTTCATTCTCAGCTAAAAGCTCCAGGTTCTCTTCAGTCAGGCTCTGGTTTTTAGCCTGGAGAACCTTCATTTCTTCACAAATTTTCACATATTTTTTATCAACGCTCTCCTTCTTGGCAAGGGCCGAAGCTTGGGCATGTATAGCATCTTTCATTGCCTTGTCTTTATGAGCGATCCGAGCTCCGAGCTCATGAACTTTTTGAAGGCCCTTGAAGATGAAGAGATTGAAATAACTTAACATTTTCGAAGTAGTAAGAAGCTCAAAAGAAAGGGAAATCCAAAGGAAGAAAAGACTCACCAAAACCATATGCTAAATAGCTTGCCGGGATACTTCATCATCTGTCAGTGCCTTGTTCTTAGCAAGGTCAAGAGGCAAGATGACCCCTCTGGTAAGGCCAATTGCGACATTAAAATCTTTGATTTTCGAGTCCTTTGAAGTGATCTCTTTTCTTTTGACCCTAAGAATAGGGTGGAAAGGGGCGCTAGCTGGACTTGGTGAGGAGAGGGCATTTGATTCAACTGATTTATGTCTTTTTGGAGCTTGGTCCTTGACAATTTCAAAAACAGAATCGTCTTCTTCAATCGGGCAACAAACATTGATCGGAGGATCAGTCTCAATTGGTAAAGAAGTTTCAAGAACCTGTGNAGGCAATTTCAAAAACTAAATCGTCGTCTTCAATCGGGGAACAAACATTGATCGGATGATCAGTCTCAATTGGTAAAGAAGTTTCAAGAACCTGCGCTAAATTAGTTTGGTCAAGAGGGGGCAGACTTGCATCAATTGCTTCAGGAAGTGTCTCCTCGGGTATGAACTCGAGGATCGACCCATTTGCTCCAACGATCCTAGGTTCGGGAGCTGAGGGGGTCGGATCACTGGTCGAAGCCGTCTCATCTACAGTTAAGAAATGTAAAAGGTTGATTGATTTGCGTCCTAAAGTTGTTTGAGAAGTCCTTTTTTTTCCTCGGGGTGCCTTCCCATGAGCAGCTTGTAGTGCCTCCCGGTCAGCCGCTAATGCTGCATTAGGTCGGTTCGGCACAACAATGAAGGAGGAATAGGTTGGCAGGTACCCAAGGAGAGTGTGGACGGCTCGGCAGAAGAGTAATTCATTAAATTCCTAAACCTTCTGAAGTTGATCTAGCTTCACAGAAGATTCGGGAACCTTGCCCTTCACAGTTTCACATGCACCAGCGTCAGCACCATAGTAGTTATAATAATAATAAATAGATAAGTATATATATATATATATATATATATATATATATATAAATATAAAATTTTACCTGCTAAGCCTTCTTCGTAAGGGCAACTGTAGGATGGNGCGTCAGCACCATAGTAGTTATAATAATAATAAATAGATAAGTATATATATATATATATATATATATATATATATATAAATATAAAATTTTACCTGGTAAGCCTTCTTTGTAAGGGCAACGGTAGGAAGCACCGGCGGCATATTCCCAGTTGTCGGAGACGAAAATGACGTCATTTTCATGACCCTTATTCGAGTCAGGAAGATGTGTGACCAAGTACCTCTCCTTCTTCCTCACAGAGATATTATAACTATCTCTAGCCGCTTTGATGATGTACCAGTACAAAATTTCCCACAAGCCAAGACTCAGACCTATAAGTTTGTTCAAAGAAGAAACCCCCATGACTATACGAAAGAAATTGAGGCAACACTAGAGAGGGTAAAGTTTGGCAGCAGAAAGAACCCATAAGAGAAGGGGGTCAACGGGAAAATGAATCCCACCTTCTGTTATGGCACGAGTAGGAATTGGGATCCTCTCTCTTGTGCCAATCAGAGGCTCGTCTTTTCCTGGGACTCTGACTTCGACGTCGTCTGGTATGTGGTACTTAGCCTTGAAGGTAGAAACCTTAGAAGGGGTAATAGGGGCCATTGGAAAAATGAAGCAGACTCAAAGAAGACGAAACACAGAAGCTGAAACAGAGAGTCTAAAAGCAAAGAGTAAAGTGAAGGAAATACGAAGAAAGGAGTGGCTTTTTGAAGAAGAAAGAATTTCAAAGGGCGGTATTTAAATGCTCTGAATATGCTACCAAAACAAAGGGGAATGCTTCAATGAATGAATAGTTATGATGAGAAATCAAGAAAATGGCTGACAGATGAAAGACGTCTGTCAGATGTTTTCTGGGGGCAAATGAAGGGGCTAATCATCGTGATTACATGTGTTAGAACATTAAATGAGCTCACGAGAGATCGGCATTCAGAATGCCCGAACAGTTCACAGTGGTAGAAGGAAAGTTAAAGACTTGCCTGAAACTTAGGCAATCAGATAAACGAAATCAATGAGATTGAAGATACGATGAGAAATTGTTGGAGAAACATNACATGACTGATCATGTGAGGAGGAATTCATCCACCCAATCATTAATCCGAGCCGAACAGAATAAAGGATTTAGCAAGAAGATTAAAGAGTTCGGTTCTCACGCCTAGCTAGCTCATGAATCCGTTCAGCAAAGCCAGGAAAGTGCTCGGCTTGTACCAAGCCAAATTCTCTAGAATGCGCGGTTTGTACCAAACTGAGTTTCCAAACAGTTCGGCAAACGTTAACTGAGCTCGGCATTCAGAATGCCCAAACAGTTCACAGTGGTAGAAGGAAAGTTAAAGACTTGCCTGAAACTTAGGCAATCAGATAAACGAAATCAANCTGAGCTCGGCATTCAGAATGCCCAAACAGTTCACAGTGGTAGAAGGAAAGTTAAAGACTTGCCTGAAACTTAGGCAATCAGATAAACGAAATCAATGAGATTGAAGATACGATGAGAAATTGTTGGAGAAACATTAGAAACCTTCCAAAACTCAAATACTGAATGAAAGGAAGGTGTGCCACCTTGAACCTAAAATCGTGGAAACCCTAAGAGGATAATGATCTATAAAAAGTAGAAGAGGCCAAGGTGAAAGGTACGCTGAACTCTCCTTGTCTTGGTGCAATTCTTCTCCTTCCATTACTGACTTAAGCATCGGAGTGCCTTCGATCGAAGCACTTCAATCTTGGGCAGTTTGTTCGTTTTACAGGAAGAAGATTTGGAGATAGTTCAGAATTCTTTTCCAGAAAGTTACATCACGAATTGAGTGTTAGAGGTATTATCAATTTTTTGCCTCTACACAAAGTACCTAACAATGAGATTGATTACTTAGCTTGATCCGAAAATCTTGCAATCACATCATCTAAGTCAAGAAAATTAAATATAAGTTGCTAGCAGGAATAGCTAACTATGAGATGCACTCTCATGAAACAATTAAAGCTTTATTATTATAAACCAGTACCATAAAATTCCTCGTTGCATAACTGCACTTACTTATTTTAATCCAAATCTACCACGTTCGACCCCACACCATGTCTATATATCAAAAAATAGAAAAAGAATACAATCTGACTCACACATCACAACATTGACAAACAATATATTCATCAAAACCATCCACAGTCCATATATTCCTGAGTCAAATTCAAAAAGTCACAACACAAACAAATATACCAAAACTCAATACTGAAATTAACTTTTCTAGATTGATTAGACATGTGGGGTTTCATGTGTAGGATCTTTTCACTCGATTATGCACAAGGAATCACACATTAGATCTAGAGGGGAGGGTGAATATATTAATTTAAAATTAAACTCAGATGACCTCCAATTTTAACCTATATCTTCCATAATTACCTCTTCTCATAAGATATAACAATTTAAGTGAGAACCCTTTTTAACATAAACAACCCATTAAGGGTGTGAATGAATGAATGAATATACAATCAACACCAACCAATCCACAATCTCATTCTTATCTCAACCAAAGCAACCATTACCAAAACCATTATTANATACAATCAACACCAACCAATCCACAATCTCATTCTTATCTCAACCAAAGCAACCATTACCAAAACCACTATTAATGACTTGAAAGATAAACAATCAATTCATCAAACATATAATACTAGTGTGTGCAACATTACAAGTGTGCAAGAAAATTTAAGTATTAAAGAATACAAGTANTAGCTAACTATGAGATGCACTCTCATGAAACAATTAAAGCTTTATTATTATAAACTAGTACCATAAAATTCCTCGTTGCGTAACTGCACTTACTTATTTTAATCCAAATCTACCACGTTCGACCCCACACCATGTCTATATATCAAAAAAGAGAAGANTATAAACTAGTACCATAAAATTCCTCGTTGCGTAACTGCACTTACTTATTTTAATCCAAATCTACCACGTTCGACCCCACACCATGTCTATATATCAAAAAAGAGAAGAAGAATACAATCTGACTCACACATCACAACATTGACAAACAATATATTCATCAAAACCATCCACAGTCCATATATTCCTGAGTCAAATTCAAAAAGTCACAACACAAACAAATATACCAAAACTCAATACTGAAATTAACTTTTCTAGATTGATTATACATGTGGGGTTTCATGTGTAGGATCTTTTCACTCGATTATGCACAAGGAATCACACGTTAGATCTAGAGGGGAGGGTGAATAGATTAATTTAAAATTAAACTCAGATGACCTCCAATTTTAACCTATATCTTCCATAATTACCTCTTCTCATAAGATATAACAATTTAAGTGAGAACCCTTTTTAACATAAACAACCCATTAAGGGTGTGAATGAATGAATGAATGAATATACAATCAACACCAACCAATCCACAATCTCATTCTTATCTCAACCAAAGCAACAATTACCAAAACCATTATTAATGACTTGAAAGATAAACAATCAATTCATCAAACATATAATGCGAGTGTGTGCAACATTACAAGTGTGCAAGAAAATTTAAGTATTAAAGAATACAAGTAATTTATCGACGCAAAAATCCTACACGGGAAAAACTAGGGGGAACCTTCTCGGTTCACCAAAGCCTAATCCACTAAATCCAAAGTCAATCTACAAGTAATCGGGACTTATACCTCAACCAATCCATAAGGCTAGATGTTCCTTTTCTTTGTATATCTCTCTATCAAAGACCCTCCTTTGACGTTGTGGTAAGCTTCACTTGAACTCCCCACCACACGATTCGTTTAGGCTTCAAGCAATCTTCAAGGCTTCACACCCAAAGCCTCGGTATGCACACTTCTCCAAGTGGGTTTTGGCTGACATCAACCAAGATCTTCTTCAATGTTTGAGATAGAATGGAAGAATCAAGATGGTTGACATTTGGTTTTAGTGATCTAAGGTTTTTCTTGAAGCACTCTAGAAGAAATTTTGGTTTGTTCTAGCTTATTAAGGCTTACCCTAAGTTTAAAACATAGCCCTATATATATAGGACACAAAACAACTTTATGTTAGAGACCAAGAAAATACAAATTTGTGTCGACTGCTCGAGCAGTGGTTGCTGGAGTAAAAGAACATTTAAGACCTCCAGGTGGTAGACCGATCTAGGATTGCTCGAGTGACCTCCAAACCGCTCGAGCTGTGGAAGGCAGTCGTAGAGCGGCCATCAATCGATCTACACTAGTTTCTCCAATTTTGTCTCCCTAAGTGTTTTGGAAACCACTCTAGTGAAGGCTAGCGAACATAGAGTGATTGCTACTAGTTTTTAAACTAAAAATCAAGTAAAAACTTGACCTATTAAGCACTAAAGGGTGTTGTTGAAATAGGGTCTAATAAATGACTAAAACTATATTTTCAAAATATTTAAAGTTTATAAATATTTTCAATGAAAAACCCTAGAAGTAATTTTTCAAATATTCCAAATTCCATTTTGTTCACCTTAACCATCGTAAGTCTAAAATTAAACCAAGTGATTTAAGTCTATAAGGTCATTTCCTTTCTCCTAAGCTTGAAGGTGCATCCAATCTCCTTCCCTTCCTTTGTTACTTGCGGATCTTTATTTTTGAAGAATGATGACCATAAAATTTGGTTGAGATTTACATAGACTTCACAAAATTAGTCAATTACAAATACATGATCGAACAATCTCCCCCTTTGGTAATTTCGTTATAAAAAACATAAGTAAGAAATTAAATATTACAACTCAAAAACCACTGAAAACAAAACAAATTGAAAACTAATCTCAACACTCATGTACAAACTCTAAATCTCAAAATTAAGTAAATCAACTATCTTATTGAAAAAAGCATCGAAGATCATAGTCCTGCACACTATAGGTAAAACTCCGACCCAATTCTAAATAATCCACAATGCTAATAGTCTCCATACGTACTAAATGATATAATCTCCAAATAATGAATAAACTCTAATACCAATTCTATAAATATAATGAATGTTTGTTATTAAGCTCAACAGATAAACTTACTACACATAGCTATGATACAACTTAGTCATAAACTTGTTACGTTTCACACATGTACATCAAGCTCATTACAATTTACAAGCCTTAACAAATTTATCCTACATTTAAAATAAAAATCCTGAAAAACTGGTCATCCAAGCATTCTCAAACTTGCCTGCCACCTACTAATATGAAAAAGGGGAAATAATACAGATTGAGCAAAAATAGCTTAGTAGAGTAGCTCAATTCCAAAACATGAGAGTTTGAAAATAGCATAGCTTGACATGATTAGGCAATATGAAAACAGTTCATTCCATACATAAGTAATAGAGAAGAAAACATTGAATGAAAAAATTTAAGGTTAAAAAAAAAGTAATGCGATCATAACATTAATAAAGTGATGCACCTGTGGGCGATCATTCTAATAGAACACTTAGGGTCAATACAAACTTACGATCCAACATTTTGGAGGACTTTCATCCTGAGGAAGATATGCTCCCTAATAACAATTTGGTTCCCAAGTTCGAAGACCAACAAGGCTACCCAAACATTTACAAACTAAATGAGAAACCCTATACGACCTCAACCTGGAATATAAACCGTTCACCACTCAACTATTGCACACTTATATTTAATTCAAAAAAAATCCTGAAGTTTCAATCATTTCTAATGATACACTCAATATAGACAACACAAACAATTAGTGTGAACTACACTCAACAACCCCAATCCAGGTCCAGATCCAAGTCAATAATCAAAACACTCAATCATATATTTCAAAACATACTAAAGCATCATAAATAACATATTTCATAAACCTAGAAAAGGAGTTTTGAAAATCTCGCCCGATCTAAAATTGAGAAACCCTACCAATCTCAATATTTCGATCTGAAATAGTCAAAAATAAAATGATTTTATTTCTTGATGAAATTTCATAAACATACTCAATTTAACTAATTAAAAGTGAATATAAAATTTATTTGACAAAACTCATCCAAATACTAGGTCAATCGACCATGGAGGGAAAATTAGACATTTTACACCACATATTATCAGGATATCACATTGACTTCAATTTTATTGGGACATCCGTACGGACGTTACAAAACTTTTGGGACCAACAAAAGGTCCATTAGACACTCAAGCTTCTTGTACCGGTACAAGTTCTACCAATTCGTCAAGGCGAAGTGTCCTTGGTTTTTTGCCATGGATAGACCTACAACTGATGTTTCGACCCTTTAAATAGACCCTAAACCCATTTGAAACAATACAAATGGACTCTTTGGTGTAGTTTAGGCTAGAAAAATACCCGTTTCAAAACAAAACACCAAATTAAACAAGTTTGATTTTGAAAACCTTGAAACTCTAACTTCGATTCCAAAATTCAAACCACCACCAATAGCCATAATGGCCTTCCAAACCACCACCAAACTTCTTTTCTAACACCCAAAAACTGAACCCTAAGTTAAAATCAAATCAAAACCTCTCCAATCAACGAACCCATGCAAAAACCGAAAACTTCAAAATATAAATTCATGCTAATACAGTAATCAATACATTTATCAAACATCATAAACAACTTCCTAGCAACCAAATTAGTCTAGGAGGAGACCTTCTTTTTTTTTTTTTTGCTTGAATTCAACTCACACAAAAATTGCATTTGCAAGTTCTCACACTCTTTCTATCTTCTCTTTTTCTCTCCCTCTATCAATTCTCCCTTATCCAAACTAGCGAGCAGATGATCAAGACCCCCCTTTCCCTAGCATTTGGGTGGAAGGCATGCTATTAGGAGCCTCCAAATGCAGCCAACAAGTTGCTTGGAGATCTTGGCCTTGTGATGACATTTTGGTAAATATTTCAAATCCAAAAAATAATTTTAAATATATATATATATATATATATATATAATTACATACATATTAAAACAAGGCCTAAAAAATTATCAATTAAATTTTTAAAGTTTAATTTGATATTTAATTTCATCCTTGAACCTCATTTCTCCACCCATAACTCTCCTATACGAGCTACCCTTACTTTGTCCAAATCCGCGTTCCAGCTCTCTCTCTCTCTCTCTCTCTCTCTCGTGTTATGTACATGTACAAACAAACATGCCTGCAATTTTCTATGTTTTCCTCTCTTACTTTTGTGTGTGTACATTGCTTCCAAATATACTATTTTTGCTTGTCCAATATCATATTTAAATTTTTTTAATGCAGTACAGAAACAATGAATTTGCTCCGAACTGAAGGTCAGGCAAAGGTTGGTGGTACACTTGTATGTGTCATTGGAGCTATTTTAATAGCTTTGTTCCAGGGCCCGACTTTGTTTGGATATGGAGAGATAGATTTCGCTGCACAAAGTCAAATAAGTGCCAGGGGGCCAGAGCCTGCTGGATGGTTGCTGTCTAGTTTTCTGAATTTTGGGATTGATCTTTGGCACCTTGGTGTCTTATGCTTAATAGGAAACTGCATTTGTGTNATTTTCTATGTTTTCCTCTCTTACTTTTGTGTGTGTACATTGCTTCCAAATATACTGTTTTTGCTTGTCCAATATCATATTTAAATTTTTTTAATACAGTACAGAAACAGTGAATTTGCTCCGAACTGAAGGTCAGGCAAAGTTTGGTGGTACACTTGTATGTGTCATTGGAGCTATTTTAATGGCTTTGTTCCAGGGCCCGACTTTGTTTGGATATGGAGAGATAGATTTCGCTGCACAAAGTCAAATAAGTGCCAGGGAGCCAGAGCCTGCTGGATGGTTGCTGTCTAGTTTTCTAAATTTTGGGATTGATCTTTGGCACCTTGGTGTCTTATGCTTAATAGGAAACTGCATTTGCATGGCAGCTTATATAGCCATTCAGGTATTAATTGTCTTTCCCAATTTTGGCCCCGGGTGGTGGGGCTGAAAACTAGAGCAAGCTTGTTTCTCTTAACCTTGGAAACAACTTTTTTTTGGGTAAGCTATTGTGAATTAATTAACCTAATGCTGGAAATCCATGGAGCAATTAAGAAATAAGTGATTTCTAGAATGTTTAAACTTCACATCGTAAAGCTAAGATGCCCAACTTGTTATGAGCTNTTTGGGTAAGCTATTGTGAATTAATTAACCTAATGCTGGAAATCCATGGAGCAATTTAGAAATAAGTGATTTCTAGAATGTTTAAACTTCACATCGTAAAGCTAAGATGCCCAACTTGTTATGAGCTATGGTATGTGGGATTGAGTACTTTTGCTAATGTATTTGCTCATACTGATTTTAAAGTTTGCTCCATAATTACTGATACACTCCCTCTTAATGATAGCTCCCTCACATGCTATGCCTAGATATCCCAACATCTGGCATACAGAGGCTTTGTAAATAGGATGCATACTTGTTGTGCAAGTTTTGAATGTTTAAAAGAAACCACTGAAAAATACAAAAAGGTAATGATAGTCATTGAAGCTGATGTAGAAATAACAAGCAATTGAGACCGAGATGTAAGAATAAAATTATCACTTGCCTTTTCATAGGCAACCATATATCAATGTGGACTACAAATGTGAAAATACATGATACTTGGAGCAAGACCTTAACAGATGCATGCTATTATTAGCAATTATCAGCAGTTGTTGCTAACTGTAAAAGGAAAATTTGTATTTTGAGCAATTTGTTGTTGCTCTCTGTCCCTTTTNATGCTATTATTAGCAATTATCAGCAGTTGTTGCTAACTGTAAAAGGAAAATTTGTATTTTGAGCAATTTGTTGCTGCTCTCTGTCCCTTTTTATGTTTGTGTTATTCGAAGGGGATTTGTCTTTATTATGTGCTTAACCTTTCCTTGTATTTTATGCTATTCGAAAGGGATTAAAACCAGCTCTTGTACCTAGAATTTGTTGGAGTTTTGGTCAAGCAGAGGTTGGTACTGTAGTATGGGATGTGTTGTACTCTGTGTTGAGAAAGTTGACAAGGTATGAGAACAATTGGTTTCCACTTGTATTGAAACTAATGCATGTATCTTACTTTGGGTTCCACTGTAGGATTCAACAAAGATTACTAACATAACAAATGAGTGCAAGGAGTCAACAAATCTCATACCCTAACCGGAGGAAGACATTCCCAAATTGCAAAAACTCTTTCTTGATGAAGAGAAAGTCTTAGAGGAAATTAAGGAGAACTCTAAAGGTATTTTCTTCAAAGAACAAGAAAAGCTAATCCCTCTTGAACAAGCTGCAAGACAAAAGGTTACCGAGCTCTTTCTTTGACTGTGTTAGGAGAGCTTGGGACTCTCTTTCTTTGAATATTTTTTAAATAGTCTAATCACTTTGCAGCTGGACTGTTCACGTTACTGTTCATTACATATTTAGCTGCATTCGTTTAGCTTATGCCAGGGATTTCGTCGTTCTGTCAGCTGGTTTTCTTCTCCTTCAGTTGCTAATTCCAGTTGGAATTTTCATTCTCCAATTGAGAATATTTTTTTTGGCTATATGACTGTTCACGTCTCTTGGACTACTCAGCTGGTTTTAGCTTCAAAATTTGGGTATATCTCTGCTGGACTAGTTTGTCCTAGCTGATTTTTAATGCAGCTGAGGTTTTCAGTGATTTGTTCCAGCTTGGAGAATTACGCAGCAAAGGTTTTTTAATTTAGCGAGTTGGAAATGGAATGGTGGACATGGTACATACTAGTGATTTGTTTTTGTTGGAGTATAGTCTAGTTTATTAGGATATCTTTTCCCTTTTTAACCCTTACTATGACTTCATGATTTTTGTTGCATCATCATATTTCTACATATGTATATGAAATTGCTATGTTGATTATTATATGCTTATTATTGTCATATTTATAAACCTTGGTGAGGTTTTGGAAAACATTATATCCTACTAGGTTTCGTAGCTCATTCTTACTTAATATTTTTTAGAGAATATTCACGAGATAGGGGAGGTAGCTAAGGAGTTTATTTAGGAAATCGAGTGACAGCTAGCACACTTTTCCTTTATTTTTCTTAAGAGTTGTGGGAGGAACTTTAACATTACTTGTCTAGTTTTAGCTTTGTTTCCATTGTACTTCTTTCCATGGTTTTGGGATTGTAAACCTAAATAGGTTGATGGATGTTAGGAGCATGTTTTTATCTCTAGCTAGTGGATTGTTTAGTTTGTTCAATGTTCTCACTAGTCATGCGCTTACCATTATGATCACTGCTTTCGATATTTTCTTTATTCAAAGTTGTTGATATTTTTGAAAAAATGTGTTTTATCTAAATCCAAATTGATATTTAATTTAAGGTTCTCTTGGAAATTAAACTCAGCTTCCTTTTATGACATAATTGGATTGATTTATGATCACATCATTTATCTAAACAAATGGGGCGTGACAAAATCCAAATCTTGACCTTTTTTTTTTAGAAATGAAGTAGTATTGTCCCTTTTGTATTGTAGGATAAATCCATTTAGATACTAAATGGATGTAAAATCATATACGTTAAAAAATGGTTATATTTTATTAACTTTTAAAATTTTTTATTTTTAACCATTTTTCCATATTTTAATGTATATGGTTTTACATCCATTTAGTATCTAAATGGATAAATACAATAGTAAATATAGTTTTATGAAATACAACAATTAGATTTTGGGTAAATTATAGTTTATTCTCTTAAAAGTATGCAACTAATTTCTATTTGGTCCTTCTAGTTCTAATTGTAATAATCAAATTTTAGAGTTTTATTTGAGTTGGAATTTAAAGCTTACATCAAAATTTACCAATTTATTATTACAAAATGGTCTTCTGTGACTAAGACATGACTTAGGTAAAAGGGTATCTTTATTTGGTGAAAAATCTGTTATGTGTAGGTTAGAAAATTTTACTTTATTTCATATGATTTTGAGAAAAAAGTATAACAAACTAAAAAAAAAGAAGATATAGAGTGAAAATTTGAGAAATATTATGAAAGGTCTGGACAAATATACCCAGGCAAGTCATGTGACGTCTTTTTGTCCAAACAAACTAATAGATCTAGATGAAAGGACTAGGTTGAAATTCAATTCAAACTTCAAGGATGTAATTGTATCAATTGAAACTTCAGAGATTAAATAGAAATTATGTCCATACTTTAAAGATATAAATTATAAATTACCCAACTTTGTAGGTTTTTTTTGGGTGTGAGTACAATTTTTTAGACTTATTTGAGCAAAAGTGTATGAATAAGTTGTTTACTCTATTAAGTACAATTTTAATAAAATTTTTTGTGCTTAGGTACAAAATTCAAATGAAATAAAAATATTGTTACCTAAACACTCTATCTTAAATTATGCAATTATCATTCACAGTTATTTGAGGAAACAAATATGTAAAAATTATTGTAGATATTATCATTCATTTTTAAATTTTGAATTGCAATTTTTGTGGTATGTCTCTGTAGTAAAAGTGTTCTTCAACGGTCGGCTTCATTACGATTTCATTCAACGTACGGCTTAACGATTCACTTCTCCGGTTGCGGTATCTTCTTGATTTATTTTCGTTTGCTTCCAAAGTCTATTTTTCTTAATCAATAGAGGATTTCTTTGAAAAAAGGAATTGCAAATACCGATCACCATCATCGGTTTGAAGGTAAGTTTTTAATAATTAAGTTTTTTCTTCTATTCGGCCATTTTTATTGGGAAATCTTAATTTCAATTTTGTTTTATGTTGTTCATTGTTGGGATGTAGAGAAAAAAAGAACTACTTTGATTTTTTAATGGGTGTAACTATTTTTTGCATAAACAGTAATGTACATTTTTTTTTTGTTGATATTGTATTTCTGTATGTGTAAAAAGTTATATTAGTGTTTGGTTGTATATACTTATTTTGTTTTTATGTTTTTTAAGTGTTTTTTTTGTGTAATTATTTTGTTTTATGTTTTTTAAGTACTTTTTTGTCATGTTTCTTTTGATTTTTGCTTTGTGTAACTATGTTAAAAAAATCAGAGTAATGTTTTAGTGTAACTGTTCTTGTATGCAAGTTTTCAGCTAATACCTATTTGGTAGATCCTGTATAGTGTAACTATTTTTTTGTATTATGTTTTTTTCATAGTATGTGATTAATTAATTCAGTCCTTTGTATTACAANGTAACTATTTTTTTGTATTATGTTTTTTTCATAGTATGTGATTAATTAATTCAGTCCTTTGTATTACAATTTTTTTTTGTGCTATTTTGGGTAACTATTTTTCTTTTCCTTTTGAATGGATACAATATCATTCATTTTTTTGATGTCTTAATCAAGAATTTAGGGAATAGTGTTGCATGTATCCGTCATTTGTGATGTGTGAACATCATCATCGGATGAGATGTCCAGTTGCACTTCAGCTTGCTACATGTACACATCATCAAATCCCAATTAACCCATACTATAAACAATAATCAAAATAGTTACATCAAAAAGTTACACAAAAATAGTTACACCATAAAGTTACATACCATGACTATTTACATTTAGCATACAATTTAATTTAACAGATACTTAACACAGTTACAACCATTAATTAACAGATACTCAATACAGTTACCAATAATAGATATAAGAATGTAATACTTAAAATCTCAAAATAGTTATTCAACACAGTTATAATCATGAAAATTTGTTTGAAACTGTTTATAATTTGTATTCAAATAATTTCAACTTTTGAATTTCTCATTCAATATAAAAGACTTCGAGTTATTTAGTTTCATATTTGAAATTAAGGTTTTATAATTATGTTTTTGGTTTTACAAACAAAAAAAATTAGAGATTTGAAAAATAATAATGAAATCTATATAATAGTAACCATAAACAAAAAACGATATTCACAACAGTTACTACAAATATGAAAACGAAATGGAATACTTTGAATCCCAAATAGTTACTTTCAAAAAAAAAAATATCTGTTNTAATAGTAACCATAAACAAAAAACGATATTCACAACAGTTACTACAAATATGAAAACGAAATGGAATACTTTGAATCCCAAATAGTTACTTTCAAAAAAAAAAATATCTGTTTGAAAGTGTTTACATTTTTCATCTGCAGATAATTTCACTTTTATAATTACTCATTCATTAATTAAAGAACTACAATTTCTTACGTTCATCTATGAAAATAGGGTTTTATGATTTTGTTTTTCTCAGAAGAAAATTACACAATTTTTCACAAAAAAATAAAAAACAAGAACTAAATAATAATAAAAATACAAAAAATGAAACTCGAATATCACCTGCAATTTCCAGTGAAAAAGTGGTTGGCGACGATAAACATGTACTGAACAACAAAATTGTCAGATTTTCACTATTGTATTCATTTTTTTTTTTGGAGAAAATTCAATGCTTATTCTCATATAATTTGTGACATTCTAATTATATCCCATTGCCAAAGAATCCCGTTGCCAAAGAAGAAGAGTTCTGATCATTAATGTCCCTATTTTACCTCTCATTATTTGAATGTAGCCAAAACATATAAAAAGAATACAAAGAGTTTTAACTCAAATAAGATTTTATGTTGTATTTTTGCTTAATTAAGTCTAAAAAATTATACCGACTTTCAAGTTTCCCAACATTGTATGTTGTTTCGGCCTAATTTTATTGGGCCACAAAGTACAGCTGAATGTCCTGCTATGGGCTTGTACCAAAAAAGACCCCAGTATTCTCGGACTAAGATTTATGGGTTAGTCGGCCCTAACTGGAGCTTTAAACAGGCTCATGGGCACAAAGACGACGTACCTACTGTGGACTCGGCCATTTCAGAGCTCAGAACTGGAGGCAAACAGAGAGAGAGAGAGAGAGAGAGTTCAGAACTCGAGGCAATCCCAGACAACAGGCAGGAGATAGAGAAAGAGAAGGAGAAAGAGAGTTAAACCTGCTCGGAGATATAGTGAAAAGGAAGACCCGGGGGAGAGAGAGAGATGTTGTTCCAGGTAGGAGGACAAGGGACTCGTCCCACGTTCTTCGAGATGGCTGCTGCTCATCAGCTCCCTTCCAGCCTTAGAGCCGCTCTCACCTACTCCCTCGGGGTAAGCATCCCTTCGTTCACTGTTATTTGATTGGGATTGTGTAATTTAATTAAGAGTCGATTTCAGCATTTTGTGTAACTTATTGTTATGCTGCTGTGCAGGTGTTAGCTTTAAGAAGACCTTTCCTCCATAGGGTCTTAGATTATGAAGACGAGTTCTTTTCTTTGCTTATGCTGGTTCTTGAAACTCACAGCTTAAGAACCACAGGTAGATGTTTATATCCTCACCCCCTTTCTTTTCTCCGCATATATTTTAAGAAAAAGATCATTACCCAGTGTGCCCTTCTTTAATCGAGAGTGGTATGGATGGATTGGACACATTTGACATTATTTGCTCTGGCTGCCCTTATATTTGAATCCAAAATACGATTTAAGCTTGATGATTTTACCTCTGTACTAGCATTATTCCCCACATATACTTTGCATTTTGGAAAAAAAATACATATTTATCTGGAATTTGCCTCTTGTAGTTGGCGTTCTATTTTACTTGCTAATGTGATTATGATACCCTTTAATGTGCAGATGGATAACCGTACACCTTGCTTTCATTTTGTTGTGAATTGAGAACCACCATTTCTTGCTGTTGATGGTAGTGTTGAAAAATAGTTGCGTGGTCTTGATAGCATTTGGATATTTGATGATTTCTTGGTATAGGTCATAACCCATAACAAGTTATGCATGATTTCTTGGGAGGTTCTGGCCCTCTTAAAGCCCTTCCCTAATTCTTCCTCTCACAATAATTCCCTCAACCACATGTAAAGGGTAATTATTGAAACAAATCTTGTGGAAGTCTTCAATGCTGGCTCAAATTTAGTACCTTCAACTATATAATGGAGGCCCTTAGACTTCTTCTCTACCAATTTTGGTAACATATTGTTGAGTCTATCCCTTATATTTGTCCCTTCTGTAACGAATTGACCCAATTTCATATAATTCAGAGCAATATTAACTCCAAAAAATTTAGTACTATTTCCATATAATAAATTCATAAATTTACGATTTAAACCACTTTTAGGAGTAAAATATGTAAATCGTACAAAATTGGCTCAATTAAGCTTCACGGATATCCATCTGTAATTAATTGACCAACTTCTTCAATTTTTACTTGTTCAATTGTCATGCTTTTTGTCTCTCTTTAATTCATCTCTTCAATTCAACCTGCTAAAGGAATAATGGGGGTGAGCTCGAAAGCCTAGTAAGCAAAATAATATACAATATGACAAGAGTACAATTAAATCAATAACATAACTATAAACTGAACCATACTCGACATATCATATGTCTTGCGAGATTGGGTATAAACCTGGCTCTTTACCAATTACCTCAACTCAACCCATGACTAGCCTAAAATCCACATAATCGATGATCCAAATACTCAACATCATAAAAGAAACCATCCCACTTATCCAATCCTCAATCGATACCGGTAGATATGCACACATATTTAAGTTCAATGAGCATTAGAACTAAAGCCACTATCTCTTTTTGTCTCAGTCTTGCAGATTCTCTTTGATTTGCCTTTTTCACCCTTTCTTCAGTGTTGCTACTGATGTCTTCTTGTTTATAATGCATGAAACACGTGCATTAGTTATATTGACTATACATAAGCTAAGCACACATCCTTCCATTTGCGTTTTAAACTATGAAGTATGAATATTTTGTTGAGGTTGACTTACTCGTATCGGATACAGTATCAAATACGATTTTAGTATCGGATGCACTTCCAACGTATTTGACAATAGTAAAATATTTTGATGCCTTGAGGATACTTTTGTAGCGGAGTAATATGTATAATTTTTGAATTTAATCTTTAAACATCTCCTTTCAAATTTACATGCCATACAAAACATCAACAAAAATTTATACGACTTTGAAGACACGAGTTTTTTTTCCGTTTTATCTACTATGACATATTAAGAGCATAAAATAATTTTTTTTATATTTTTAGCAACAAATACTTAGGAAATCAACTAGTAAATATGAGTTTTGATTCTTTTAATTAGTCACTTTCTTTGTGAATATACCATAATGATACAATATATATTTTTCTGAAACTAAAGAAAAAGTGCCAATTTTGCTTATTATGTTAAAGAATTACCAAAATATATAATTATTAAATCGGTAGATAATAGTAAGAATATGAAATATATTTTACTATAGATGTATCTTAGCCAAACCCATACCCTACTTTTTTAGATTTTGTGTATTGCCGTATCCGTATCGTATTGTGCCCATATCCTAAATCCGTATTCGTGCTTTATAGGTCTTCAATTAAATTTAAGCTATCGCATCCTATAGTTGTCACATGCTTCCTACACCATTCAACACATACTTTTTTTTTTTTGATACTTCATTGAACCCATACTTTATAAAGCCCGCATATCACCCGGAAATGAAAAGGCGGCCAACAAATGTCATAAATTTCAAAATTCTAATTTCCTCCCTTGAACCCCCAAACATAAATCCAAATATTTTCATAAATCATAGATTAGCCCCACTACTATTTATTTTAATTATAAATTTTCTTTTATTTTGGTTGGGTGGTTTTAGTTCATGATTTTTTTTTTTTGATAAGATGCAAATGATTTTTGATGAAAGGTGGCATATTAGAAAGGAAAAAAAGGTGGACAAGTAGTCCATCCTGAAGTCCATGGAAGAGAAATAGCACACGACTATAACTACATATGATTTGCATATAAGTCACATGAAGCTCTCCATTCCATCAAAACAAAACAAAGCAGAATTCTGTTGATAGGCCTCGGTGACTGAAGCCTAAAAAGATGCTAAAAAGTGAATTTGATTAAATAAACCTTCCACATACCCTTTTGTGTGTTTCAATGTTCTATCATTCCTTTCAAACCTAATGATCTGATTGTATTAAGAATTGCGTAATGATACAGAGTAATCCCTTTATTGTGCTCCCCAAAACCATGAAGTCCTCAAAAAGCATAGAATAAGAAGAGCAAGGAATCACCAAACTTAAACTTGTATAGTTAAACATTGCGTTCCACAAGGACAATAAATTTTGTAATACAAGGATAATTGATCAATACTTTCACCAGCACATTGAGACATAATACGCCATTGCTGGGAAAGACAAGCTTGAGGTTTTCTTTGAATTGAAGTATATCATTATTATAAATCTTGCCATGAACAATTGTCCATGCACAAACTTGTAGCTACTTGTAGCTTAATAGATATTTTAGCCTTCCATATCGTCAAAGATCAGGAGAACAGTGTATTTGAGGGATCATCAACCAAAGATTTAAAGGGAAGCTTGCAAGTGAAAAAACTTGAAGAATGAAGAACACGTCGTCTTTAATTAAATGACTCAATTTAAATCTATGTCATTAAGTGCAGAATGCATTGAAACTAAATTTGGAGTATCTTTGTTGCCTAAATTTCTATCAAACCCGAAGTCCTGAGGGGGAATGAGAGCTAGACTAAATTATGGAAGCTATAAAAGCACTATGAGCACGGTAAACTTGTTGATGATGTAGAAACAAGCATCGAAAAGATGGCTCCCCTAACTAGGTATCCTCCCAAAGTTGATCTCTTGGTTTTGTGAGGATATTTACATAGTTCTGGCGTCTTTTTCATGCTTGTTTTTTATTTTTTTGATAATCAACAAAAGCTTTTCATGGATTATTAAAAAAACTTACATGATGGATGATTTGCCCTTCACTAATATACAAGTAAAATAAATGTGTAAACATAAGCACTAAAACAAAAATTATAATTCGCAAAAGACTGTACAATTTATCCTAATTGAGGATAAAGTTATTCCCAAAAAGTGATGCCACATAGAAATCCAAAAGGTTGAAAAAAGCAAATTCTTTTTGATATGTACTCCATCTCTTCACACTTGTCTCCCAAAATTCTTGCATTTATCTATGCATCTCCATAATGATTTAACTTTTTTATTCCTTCCAAGGCCCCAAATTTCAATTTCAAGTATCGCTCTACAAGAAATGGGCATAATTCCACACATCTCTACCAAATAAAACAATCTACTCCATAAAGAATTAGCAAACGGTCAATGAAGAAAAAGATGATCAAGACTCTCCTCATTTGTTTTACGCATAATGCACCACTACCGAATCAAAGATAAATAAGGTCTCCGCCTTTGAAGTAAATCATTAGTATTAATTTTCTTTTGAGCACCAGTCCATGAGAAAACTTGACTTTAATAGACATATTTGCTTTCCAAATCATCTTAGAATCTTCAAACTGTGGCATGGAAGGATCATCAACCAAGGTTTCATGAACGATATGCAGGAAAACTCCCTAGATGAATGAATAGCCTACCCCTTCCTATTGAGAATATCTTGGTTGAGCAATACACCGATACATGACTCATTCTATATTTTTAAAATACATTTATGGTTTAGAAAGTCTTTTTCATGAAAAGCCTAAGATTCATTCAAAGATATTCTTAATTTTATTTTCATTAACTTAATGAGCCTATGTCTAAAATTAAACTAAGGATTCTTAAGTATCTAGGTTATTGCCAGGGTCCTAAAATTAAACTAAGGATTCTTAAGTATCTAGGTTATTGCCAGNACTTAATGAGCCTATGTCTAAAATTAAACTAAGGATTCTTAAGTATCTAGGTTATTACCTGGGTCCTAAGTATTGAAAGTGCATTGGAGATGCTTGCGGAACTTGATCTCTGTAGCATTATGACCATGGAAATAGGCGGAGATTTTACAATAATAGAAGTCTCTCATGCTCATAGTAACCCTACTCCCCCCCCCTCCTATATGATTATGATAACATTGAAATCTACACCAATACACCTTTTAGGATAATGNGGAGATTTTACAATAATAGAAGTCTCTCATGCTCATAGTAACCCTACTCCCCCCCCTCCTATATGATTATGATAACATTGAAATCTACACCAATACACCTTTTAGGATAATGACCAAATACATTTGTAGTTCCTTCCACATATCCACCCTATTCGTAGGACGATTAGGACCATAAACATCGGTTAGCCGCCACTCCCTCACAGTTAAATTCTTAAACTGAATCGATATCGTAAAAAATCCCACCACTATAGCCATACCCTTAACAAGTGTCTCATCCCAAATAATTAATTCTCCTAAATCTTCCACAAGGATGTAAAAAACCCATTTCCTAATGCTAACCTCCCAAATACTCAGCATAAATTTCCTATTAATCCTTTCAACCTTTGTTTCATGGATTACTACAATGTTAGGACAAATCTTCTCCAAAAGCTCTCTGTTGCTCAAGGTGATTCCATTGCTTGTATGAATGGGTCTAGGCCCCATCCTCTTCTTTTGAATTTTTGATGTTGAGGAAATCAAAACAGTAGAGAAAATTTTAGGTATTGATTCTTCAAGTGTTTTCTATTGTAAATGTTTCCTTGAATCTTTGATTGACAACCTTTTTGTTTTTTTCTTTTTCCCATTTTGATGATTGCAAGGCTAAGGTGCAAGTGTGTGGATGGACCATCTCTCATGGCATGTTTATACCAATGGCGCATTTCAAACAAGAAAATCTAATGCTTGCCTTTCACTGCAATAGTGTTTTGTATGTTGTAATAATAGTTATTGATCATTTAATTCTGCATTAAACTTTTGCTTTGACTTTATGGAATAAGTTGTCAACTTGACATGTTTGAGTTGGGTAATTAGGTGATGAAAGGTTGGATCCATTTTTAGAATCTTTTTGGGTGTCGGTTACCAAGGATTTTTAAGGCACTCGTCTTTTTTGTGTTTTGGCGGAATGTAGTGAATTATGTAATCTATAGATTGGGCATTATATATGGAAAGCTTATTATGTACTATTTTTCCTTTTGATTAGCTGTTGTTGGTTGGACTACTTGTCCACCACTCTTCTATTTGCTTCTTGTATTACTTATTAGTAAAAACTAATACGTGGTTTCTTGTAGAAAAGACAAAAAAGGTAACCGTGAAAATTAAACTTCGATGGGCGTCGGAAACTTCCCCTTTCAACCACTTTAACATCTCATACGCGGGGCTGCTTGNTTAAACTTCGATGGGCGTCGGAAACTTCCCCTTTCAACCACTTTAACATCTCATACACGGGGCTGCTTGCTGCTCGCTGCTCGCTCCTATCTCTAAAGGGGTTAGAGGCTTATGTACTCAACACGTTATCACTAAACGACGAAGCCAAGAATGGAAGGAGGGACTTGAACCATCAACCTCTGCCTTGGCAAGGCTATGGGACTGTTGCGTTGTCTATAGAGATGGGGTAGCCCCAACTTCCATAGGTCCTTGATTCGGCTTCCTATATTTGATGATTCCCCAGTAGACCTGGAAAAATGTGGACATTGAATCTATCCAGACCCAGGGCTTTATTCGGAGTTGCCATAGCTTATGGCTAGAGCAATGCGAGGGGCCGCTTTCAATCTGGTTTGCAAGGCACAAGATGCTATGGAAATTTGAGTGAAAGCATTCCCTGCTAGGCAGCCCTTGTATTTTATTTCATTGCTAGAAACGACAGCAGAAAACAATCTGTTGCCGCTGACAGATCAAAAGAATGCAAAACATCCCAATTTGACATGCCATGTTTGTGCACTGAATTTTGTTCCAGAAGCAATTTTCGGAGTAAGGCCACATTTCTTGCCATCAAATATAATATTGAAAGACCACCTTTAACTTCAGTTTTAGAGACCACTTCTCAATTGATCAAATGATCCTGGTTTCCTTCACCACTTCTTTCACATAGGAAACCACTAATCATCTTTTGGATCTTCATTCCTATCTTTCTTGGCACCTTGAAGAGAGATTAAGTAAATGGGTATACTATGGCAACTACACTGAACTAAGGTTAACCTACCCTTATGGAAAGGAAAGCTCAATCCATCCAATCCTTTTAACATATTTTCAATAAAATGATCCAATAAGTCAAAAGGCAATGAACCCCACCTAAAAGAAAGGCATAAGAACTTTAGAGGTTATTCATCCACAGAACATCCCAAAATCCTATCCAACCAATTGATCATATCTCGATAAGAATTTATACCAAGTTTCCNTATCTTTCTTGGCACCTTGAAGAGAGATTAAGTAAATGGGTATACTATGGCAACTATACTGAACTAAGGTTAACCTACCCTTATGGAAAGGAAAGCTCAATCCATCCAATCCTTTTAACATTTTTTCAATAAAATGATCCAATAAGTCAAAAGGCAATGAACCCCACCTAAAAGAAAGGCATAAGAACTTTAGAGGCTATTCATCCACAGAACATCCCAAAATCCTATCCAACCAATTGATCATATCTCGATAAGAATTTATACCAAGTTTTCAACAATTAAGCTGGTGTACCGACCACTTTGCTTTAAAAGGCCCAACCCATTTCTACCTACCCACCTCTTGACGAGTGAACCCAAAGTTCCTGCGGCTGTTTGATTGCTGCAAACTCTGCCATTAAACATTTCACCATGCCTTGAAGTCACCCTTATTTTAATCAGAAGAAAATTCAGGATACTTTGGCCAGAACTGTTGAAATTCAGTGTTCTGTGAAGATCCTACTAGGGTGGATAAACTTTCAACAATCGATTCACGTACCCTGCACATGGCCCGATCATAATGCATTCTCTAATACACACTACCTCACAAGTATATTTTATAATCTGAAAGAACCGATTCTGCAGAATTGATTACTGTTTCATTAGGCCCCTCTGTTCCCCTGTTTCTATCTCCAATCAACCCTTGCACCTGAAGTCTCACCATCGATAATCATCCTCCTTTCACCATCACCCTCAGACCTCTGTTCTTGCCATAATTCTCCCTGTTTCTGCCAGCATTTAAACCAACATTGGATAAGTGAACATCTTCAATCATCCTACTTGCACTACCAACCCTCGGCATCCTGGCCAACATTTTTGATACTCATCCAGAATTGTTAGGAACTTCCATCTAACATCGGAATTCAGTTCCACCCACGGTTTACATAATTGACCTCAGAATTTTTTGGAACCCTCCACTTTGCCGTTTCATCTAATGCAAGGTGCAACCAAGTAACATAGCCCAATCCCAATGTAATTAAAGAACTTGCAAAACAAGTTCTCTCTGTGTTCTTGGTAGCATTGCCCCAAGAATCGTCATCAGCCTCTAAAAAGATTTTCTGATCAATGTTAACCTCTTGCCCAAGATGTTGAAATCTCTTCATCTTAGTCAAGCTAGCACCTATTCCACATCTCAGAAATCCTAATTTGAAGTCTTATTATCAGGTTAAGACTGCTAGAATTCTTTGCATATCTCCATTAACTTTTATCTGGAAGTTCCCCAAGCACAATCTGGTACAGAAAGTGCTAAACATCTCAGCATTCTAGTAGTTCATCATTATCTGTGTAGTTATACAGTATGATCAAGTGACTGCTTGAAGCATTCCCATCTGATTTCAGTTCTTTAGGTGTATAAATTAAAGTGTTCATCAAGCAGTGTTAGCACAATGACAAAACGTGCAGCATGTAGCTGATCCCAAAAATGATGGGACAAAATTTTGTTGAGTTGAATATTTATCTAGCAGGATTAGAGAAACTGAGCTGTGAAATTGAAGAATTAGCTTGTTCCGACATGATCATTGATATAGTGCAACCTAACAATTTATGCTTCTGATACGAAAGATTTTGGCTCTATTTAACTAGAATGTGCATGGCATTGATACATCTTGAATTCATTCTTTTGACTTTCTCAGACGCCTCTTTTTCTGAGTCTTTGTATGGCCTGCGAAGAAGAGCAGTTAATGTAATAGTGCAGAAGAAGAATACTCATTCAGACTCGGGTGATAAAATCCATCACATGGGGTTAGAGAAGCGCCAGAAAGTTCTCTCTGTCGTTTTTTTGGTACATATTTTTTTCTCTGTTATTCAACCGCAAAATTGAATAGATTTGTCTTCATTGATTGGTGGTGAAATCTATTGTGTTGCTTTTGTTGTCTTGAAACTTTCTCTTCAAAGCGTAAAGGTTTAGAGTCTATTGATATGGAGCTGTTACATATTACCTGCTGTGGTATAGGTGTCTTTTATTGGATTTTACGAGTTGTTGCAGGGCGATACTATTTTCAAACTTTCATAGTTTTTGCCTGGTTTAGATGCAGCCAAGTTTCATACAAAGAACATGTGATATAAGACAATAATTGTAGTAGTGCATTACTGTGGCATGCGTATGTGTGCACGCATGCCTTTATGGCTTGTTCACATATGTTGTGCCATGCCTGTGCTGTCCAATATTCCCATTCATTAGGCCAGAACGCATAACATGGAGAAACATTTGGATGCTAGCCAATATATTTGAACTAGGGTTTGCTGGGACAAGGTTTTGTATAGTTTTTGAATTGAGTTGACTGAGTGAGTTGTAGGGCATATTGACTTCATAAAAGATGCTTTTAAGAAATTGAAAATGTCACTGAAATAAGGAGCGATGTTAGGTTGAAAATGTTTATACATAGAAAGCATAAGACTTGCACTTTATTTTGGTTGACAAAAGGAAAGACATAATATTGAAGGAATAAGCTTTGAGAAGTTTGTATATTGACAGAGGGCTATACGTTGACCAAGAATTAAAAGTTATGAATGCAATAGCAGTTGTGAGTTGAGCAATATTTATCAAATTCATACTTGTCCCCCAAAAATGTTATGAAGATGCATATTACTTATTTCAAAATGGTGTTAACTAATTGGGCTTAGCACTCCAATCATTGAAAACAAAAGGTCTATTCAGTCTTAGCACTCCAATCATTGCAAACATGGGATGTCTAAATGATAAATTCTTGTATAATGCCAAGCTGTGCTCAATGGGCTTCTAGCTGGTGTTGAGCCTGGGTGTGTTATCAGATATATATTTGCTTGCTTTCCAACCATTCAACACTTTTAACAATTCCTATGTAGGGTGCCCTTTTGTGTCATATTGCGTTGATAGGGGTACTCCAGGTTGAAGCAGGGGTTTTCTGCGAATATATGCCAATGCCAAGGTGAAAAGGTTTTCCTGCCAAACTAGAAGGTTGGCAACCTTGTGGGGGTTAGATGGATATAGAGAACTTATTTGTTGCCTCAATTGGCTGGAGTGTCTGTTGTGAGGTGGAAAGTTGAGATTGACTAATCTATCAAATAGTTTTAATTTTTAACTTCGTTGACCATTCTAGGTGGCTCGAAATATATGTACTTCGATAGGATGAAATAAACTTGTTACCCATTGTTGAATTTGCAAATAATCATGGAAGAAACGTACCTAAGCAAACATGTAGATACAAGCGCATATGTGTGTGGTTCATTTGGAGATTTGTTACTTTTATTGTATCTTGTTTTGTCTAGTTCTTATTGTACTAATGGTTGGACTTCTTGTCCACCACTTTTGTAATTTCTCTTATAGGGAAACATGTTTTGTTTCTTATCCAAAAATGATACAAGCCAAAATGTAGCAAGATGGTTGCCAAACTTTGGCATTGTAAACTAGAAGGTTGTCATTAGGATTTTTAAAATGAGTTGTTCTACAGCCGTCTTTTTTTCCTTTGAAGGTATCAATTCATATAGTGATAGTTTGTTTTGATGATTTATTGTGTTTTCTTCAAGGAATTGGTCNTTTCCTTTGAAGGTATCAATTCATATAGTGATAGTTTGTTTTGATGATTTATTGTGTTTTCTTCAAGGAATTGGTCCCAAACTTATGTGTAGGAGCTTTGTGCATTGCATATGACCATGTCTTATTGTATTTTCTTATTATATAGGTAGAAAAAAACTATGACTCACCTTCTTTATCTAATTGTGTAGTGTTGATTGACCAGTTTAATTTTGTGTCGGGTTCACGTTCGGATTCGGATTCGTGTTTGNTTGTGTAGTGTTGATTGACCAGTTTAATTTTGTGTCGGGTTCACGTTCGGATTCGGATTCGTGTTTGTGTTCATGTTGACTCATATAACCTTCGAATAAAGAATTTAACGCTAAGATTTAAATCTAATATTCTATTATCAATTAATTGATTTCATGTTCATACTTTTTCTATAAATTAGGAATGCAACACGTGCGTTGCACGTGAATAATTTTTATATACAAAATATTAATAAAAATTATTAGATATGTGTGTACCTACATTAAATATCACCTCAAGTTTATCAAAATTATATTTTTATTGCTCACATTATACTATAAAATTCAAAAAATATTGTTTGTTCGCAGCGAGTCGTTGTTCTCACTATAAGAAAAAAAAATTAATTCATTTGAAATTCATTTGATTAGGTTTCAATATATAATTCATTGAATAAAATAAAAATAATTGTCAATATTCTAATCAATGGTTACTATAATTAGAAATTATTTTGATCAATAAGGATAAAATATAGGGTGAATAACACTTTGAGTCTCTAAAGTATGCGTTTGTTGTCAATTTCGTCTTCAATATATAAATTTTGTCAAGTTGATTTATAAACTATTCAATTTTTGTTTAAATGGTCTCTAACCAGATGGTTCATTAAGTTTTTTTACCGGAATTGATAATATCACACGACCAATACGTGATCACTTCTGTCAAAAACTTAACAGATATTTGTGTATATATCATTTAAACACTAACTTAATACTTTAGAGATCAAATTAACAAAATTGATACAATGAGGATCAAACTGATAAAACATACATATTTCAGGGACTAAAAGTGCTATTAACCATAAAATATAATATACTACCCTATAATATATATATTTTAAAAGAATATTAGAATTCTAAAATTCAAGTTTTACTTTAAAATACACTATAGTTTTTTTTATATAAACTTTTGATAAAACCTGAAAAGTTTACTATGATTGAATAATTATCTTGATTGAACATAAATTAGTTTTAAAAAGAAATACATGAAAGATTATTTTTTATCTTAAAAATAAAATGGGTGTAATTTTGAAAAAAAAAAATACACATATATAAACATAATGTTATCTTTATATTTGAAATGAGTAATATTAGATTGATAAAATTTTTGAAGATTTTTTTGAATGTTTTATTGAAAACTATAGTGATGCATATATTTTTTAAGGGTAAATTAGTCAATTAAACAATTTCATAGATATTGTTTTTTTATACATAGTGAATAGAGAATTAAAAGAGATATTAAAGGTAATTTAGAGATTTAAACACATAAGTATATGATGGTAATTTAGATATTTAACTACAGAATGATTGTTTGATATTTAAAATTCTTTACAAGAATAAAATAGTGAACAAAAGTTTTTCATTCTAAGGTACTTTTATTAGTTTTGTGTGTGTGTGTATATATATATTAGTAATATAGATGGAAAAAATACATATAAATATATAGACATAATACTATTTTTTTATTTGAAAAGAGTAATAATCGATTGATAGATTTTTTGAACAAGTTATTGAAAACTATAATCATGCATATATTTTAAAGGTTACTTAGTCAATTAAAATTTTTCATAGATATTGATATTTAATCAAAGATAATAGAGAATTAAAAGAGATGTTAGAGGGTAATTTGAAGATTTAAATACACAAGGTTGTGATTGTAATTTAGATATTTAACTATGAAAATATAATGTGGTATTTAAAATTTTTTATAAGGGTAAAATAGTGAATTAAAAGTTTTTCACTTAAGGTACTTTTAATAGTAGTATAGATAGATTAAAAATTAATTTAATAAACATAATAATAATAATGAATAAAATGTCTTTTTTGTACAATAACTATGTCAATGCTTAATAAACAATAACAAATAATTAGCATTTTATTTTTATAATATTAGTTAATCGTGTTAATTTCATGTTGTTCGTGTTTGACACTAATCTAACCTATGTATTATTTGTGTTAATGGGTTGTGTCATTTGTGGGTTCTTGTTAAGAAATGATCAACCCTAACTCTCTAAGTTCGTGTTGAGTTCGAGTCGTGTTTTCGTATTGTGTCAGAAATTGTCACCCCTACCTTCTAGCTCTCGTTTGAAACCACATCTCCATGTTGAAATTTATTTTAATAAGAAGAAATTTATTCAGGAAGACCATACACAAAATAAAAATAAAAATGAAGTGTGCTTGCAAAGAACACCTAATGCTATAACATGTCAAAATATCAATAAAATATTTTCTATAGTGAAAGTAAAAATAGGAAATAATGTGGTTTAGGAAAGGGGTTAGGACCACTACTAGTACGAGGAAGTTTAATAGTATCATTAGAGAATGTAGTTTAGTCGACCATCCTTTAATGATCGTTAATTTATGTTGGTTTAATTTTCTGGAAACCTTGTTGTCCAGTAGGTCAAATGGGTTCCTTTTTTCATTGGGATGGGAACTTGTGTCTCTTGATATTGTAATTGGGAAATGGGGTCCAACACTTTTTAGGTTTGAGAATATGTGGACAAAACAACCATTCCTTCACCAAATATTTTAAAGTAAGATGGGAGGAGGGAGTAGTGGAGCGATGGGAAGGTTTCAAATTCATTCAAAAATTGAAATTAGTGAAGTGTCATTTGAAAGAGTGGAACAAAAGTGTGTTTGGTGATATTGGATTAGAGATGGAACACATCCTGATAAAGGATTCAAGAAATTGACTTCTTGGAAGTATCAAATCACGGAGAAGAGGGTCTTAGACGGGAAAGGTTCTATCTTATGAATAGGCTTCAACATGTGTAAAGGAGGGAAATAATAATTCAAATTTCTTTCACAGAGTAGCGAATGACAAGATGAACTAGAAATTGATGATTGAGATTGAATTTCAGTCGGGGAGGTAATTTAAAGTGAAAGTGTCATATTTGGCAAAGTTGTGGATTTTTTCTCTAAACTGTACCTTTGAAGGGCATCAAAGATTGATCCTTGAGGGGCTTGATCGGTATTCTATTTGTGAGTGTAGGTCTAATTGGCTTGAGAGACCATCTAAGGAGGAAGAGATCAAATTTGCAATTTTTGAGTTGAATGGTGATAAATTGCCAGTTCCCGATGGTTTTATTGTGGGTGTTTTCCAAAAATGTTAATCGGTAATTAAGGGTGGTAATTAAGGGTGATTTGATGAAAGTCTTTACTAAGTTTTTGAGAATGGAGTTGTGAATTCATGTACAAATGCCATTTCATTTGCCTTATTCCCAAGAAAGAGAGGTCTTCTAAGATCAAGGACTTTTGGCCTATCAGTTTGGTATCTAGTTTTTATAAGATTTTGGCTAAACTCTTTTCATAGAGACTTAGGGAGGTCTTAGAGGAGACCATTTCAGTGTCTCAAGGAGCTTTTGTGGGGGGAAGACAAATTTTGGATGCGGTAGTTATAGCTGATGAGATTGTTGAGAAGTATAAGGGAAAAAATGATGGGTTTGTTTTTAAGGTGAATTTTGAAAAAGAATATGATATAGTGAATTGGTATTTTTTAGATTATGTAATGGAATGCAAAAAGATTTGACTTGAGATGGGGACAATGTATCATTGGATGCTTAAGGTCGTTGAACTTTCTAGTTATTGTGATTGGGGCTTCAAAAGAGTGTTTGAAGGCAACTAGAGGACTTATGTTGAGAGCAAGGATCAAAATATCGTTTTGAAACGGTCGAAACGACCGAAACGTTTCCGTTTTCAAGGAGACCGAAACGAAACAGTGATGGAATTGAAATTCTGATATTTCGAGGTATTCCATAATGTTTTTTAATGTATTATAATATTTCAATGTATTTGCACAATTGTTTTAGAATGTTTTAAGGTATTTTAAGATATTTTGATATATTTTTATCAATGTTTTAGAAAAATAATTCTTAAATTTTTTATTTTTTTCATTATGTTTCCAAAATGGGGTTGAAATGTTTTCGAAACACGTTAAAACGTTTCCGCTTCCTAGGTGATCGAAACAAAACACCGAAACGATATTTTGATTCTTGGTTGAGAGGTCGTCTCTCTTTTCTTTTTTACTCTGGGGATTGATGTTTTGAGTATGACGGTGGAGGGGCTAGTAGTACTGAGGTGATTAAGGGCTTTAAAGTCTATAGGGAGAACATGGAAGTGACTCATTTATAGTTTCTAAAGACACCATTGTCTTTTGTGATGGAAATGAAAAGCCTATATTCTATCACTAAGACTGTCTCATGAAGGCTGTAGTTTGGAATGTCATGGGGTTAAACATGAAAGATAAATATAAAGAGTTTAGGGATCCCAATATCCTCTTAACAGTCAAAGTTCTCAAAAAGACTGACTAGATGGGAGCTATTTGATGTTATAGATAGTCAAAACTAGTACTTGCTTGGGACTCGCCTACCCTAAGCATTGGGGAGTATATAGGAGCCTCGACGAAGACAGAGAACAAGAATGTAAGTCCTTTTTCTCTTTGATTGGTCATTGTTACGCTTCATCCTTCTGTTTATTTCACTCTGAAGTTCGTTTACCACCTACTTTTTCCCTAATAGTAGTTGCCTCTCTTTCTTTCCCATTCGTCCCTCTGAGTTTATGATTTCTATAGGGAAGCATCTGACCAGTTCAATCAAATCACTATTAGGATTCAATTGACCACTTATTTGCTTTAATTTTGAGGGTGTTTTGAATTGATGTCACGCCAAATTTGTCTAAGAGTGCGATTGGAGGACTTAATGTGCAAATTGATAAATTAGTTAGGGTGGTGGATGCTTTAGGATGTTTTATTTCATATTGGCCCTTAAAAGTATTTGGGATTACCCTTAGAGCGTATTCCTAGTAGTAAAAAGGTAGGAAAGAGGCTTGATGGTTGGAAGAAAGCTAAATTGTCTAGGGGAGGTAGAATCATATTAATCCAGTCAATGCATTAGGGTATTCTTATTTATTTCCTTTTTTATATTAATAAAATATTTGTTGTTGATTATTAAAAAAGGGTTATTCCTATTTATTATGTCACTTTTTAGAATGCCTCTAAAAGTGGTGAAAAGAATTGAGAAGAAGATGAAGAATTTCTTACGGGAGGGAAATGGAGAAAGTAAGAAAGGGCACTCGATTAGATGAAACATGGTGTCCCGACTCAAAATTAAGGGAGGTCTTGCATTGGGTAATTTGAAGGCTAAGAACATTTGCTTACTTGCCAAATGGTTATGGAGATTCCCCATCAAACCTAATGATTTATGGCATTCTGTGATTAAAAGTAAGTATGGGTTCTAGATAATGGGTGGGATTCCAGAGTGATTGAGATAGGGTGTTCTCGTTGTCTTTGGAAATTCATTTCACAAAACTTCTATTTTTTTTTCCAAGTATGTCAAACATAGTGTTCGTAACGAGAGAGAATTCGTTTTTGGGAGGATATTGGGTGGGTGTTTCATCTTTCACGTCAATGTTCCCTCGTTTATATTGTTTGACTAGAATCTCCCACTTAAATATCTCTAATATTATCTAATTTTTTTCATTTCCTGTATGTTGGAATTTTGACTTTTTTCGGAATTTGAATGATAGACAAGTTGTTGAGATATCTTCACCTTTGGCATTTCTTGATAATTTAGCATTGACCTTTCTTCCTTGGAGCAAAGACTTTGCTTTCTTCATCCTGGGGATTTTCTTTTAAGTCCCTCTTTGAATCCTTAATTGACATACCTTGTTCCCCGATCTTCCAATCCTTAACCTTCATTTGGAAGTCTAAGGATCCTTTAAATTTTCAAGTTTTTGCTTGTCCTTAAGAAACTAAATTCCAATGATATGCTTCAAAGAAGATGACCTTCATATTCTTTTTTCCCCCAATGGTGCATTCTTTGTAAAAAAAAGGAGTGTGTGGATCACTTATTTTACATTGTTCCTTTGTAATTAAATTGTGGAATAAGCTCTTGAGAGTTGTTGGCATCCCTTGGGTGATTCCTAGAGATTGTGTTTCAGTATGAGATTCATTTTGATGGCGGTTCAAGTAACAAAGCTAAGACCTTACGGAGTAGTGCGGTGTTGGCATTGTGGTAGTTGGTTTGGTCGGAAAGAAATTGTCGGATTTTTCATGGAAGAGAAAATCCTTAGGAATATTTTTGTTGAAAAAATTGTCTGTCATGGCTTCTCTTTGGGTTTCAACGACTAAAGACTTTTGAAGCCATTCCTCTTGATCAAGGATCATTGGACTCAAATCTGTGAAGATTATTGAGGATAGAAGCTTTTTATTCCTTTCATGTTTTTTTTTTCCCTTCTCTGAACTTTTAGTTTTACATTTTAGGTTTTTCACTTTCTAGCATGTAGGGGACTTCTTGTCCTTTCATCTACTTCTCATTCTCATTAATATTATTCTCCTGTTTCCTATCAAAAAATAAAAATAAAATTTTTATCAAAGGTGAGTAAGGGAAATCATGGAAGAGGACTAAGCTCTGTCCAATCTTCTCGGACATTCAACCTCATGCCAAGCGGCAAGAGGTGTAGCAGGAGCGAGAGCAGCTGTCGATAATTTTTCCCATCTGCTTTTAGAAGTGAGATATCTCTATGTCCACTGAAAGCTGGGGAAGGAAAGAACTCTGATAGCCCTGGAGTCTAATGCTTTCTCCTTATCTTAGTTTAGCAGTGCACCAATCACTGTGTGATCTCATTTTGCTTTGATTGTCTTATTCTTCTAGAGAAGTCATTTTGAAAATCCAAATTCCACTCTAATTAGTATTGTCTGTTTCAAGGATTTTCCTCTGCTTTTTGTAATTTGAAGATTTAGATGAGTGTTTCTGTTTAAACTTATTTCCTGTAGAATTTCACAGTTCGAATGCATCTTGTAGATTTCTCTCCATCATAGGCTGATAGGTGGAACTTCCCTTATGCTTATTGTGTGGTTCTATCTTAGTGTAAACAGTTGTAATTCAAGAGAAACAAAGCTTCTTGACTTCCTGAGCGAGCAGTGTGGAATCTTGTGCTGGTGCAGGAGCGTCACTTGACATGGACAATGTTATGTTGAGCACACAAGAAGTTGTGGGCAACAGATATCAGTTGGCCTGGTCCAATAAACCAAACAAGAGCCTATATAAAAAAATTATTGCCAAAATTTTCAACTTATGTTCCATTGACTGAGAGCAGCTGTTATGAAGTATCATGAATTTGTTCAAGGGTGTATTTTAGCAGCTAACTAGAAGCAGATGGAACACATGTTCGGTGTGCATGATTATATCCCAGGTGGAGAGAGGATTTGAAGAGACATGGAGATACAAAGATAGGCTAAAAACGGAGTGGTAAGGAGGAGAAAGGCAAATTAACTGGTGCATTCATCATGTCGACAATTACAGTGATTCCCTTATGTACATTGTCTTTTACCTGTTTTAAAAATAAAAATTCTGAGGAGAATTCTGGCATTTGGTGAGAGAGCAGGCAAGACAAAAATCTAGTCTCTGGCTTCATATACAACATAGTATAGATGTGTGCATCAATATGAGGTGAAATCCGGTCTATTGGTCCTTATCATTTGTTCCCTGGGTTGTCTTCGCATTTCTGTATCTTGCTTTATAAATAGTTTTCTCAACTACCTCAATATCCTCAGCTGTTTTTCTTAGTTATCTTCAATCATTCCCTTCTTTTTTTTTTTTTTTTTAATCTTAAAAGCTGCAATTTCATTCTTTGTTACTCCACTTCCGTCCCCTTTTTTTCTTATTTAGAAAGAAGAAAGCATCAACAGAAGCTTCTAGAGATTGACTTGTAGCTTCTGAAGATTCCAATCCTTTATGACCTGAACCAAAATATTCCTCATGGTAACGACATCTTTCTTGATATGCTTGATTTCAAATAATTCATCATTAGTTACGTCTCCCATGGCTTAGAAGTTCAAAAAACAAGTAGGATCTTTTACCTCTTTGACACTCTCTGATAAGTCTTAGTAAAAAGTTGGTATGGGCAGCATAAGAATGGGTTCTTTGAGTAGCTGTTTAAGGCTTGTTTTTGTGGCCAAAAGTGTCACACCCATCCCGAGAGACCTATTTGGTATTTCAGAGATGGAAGTATAACTCGACACGTAGTAATACCTACGCCTGTATTGCAAGGAATCATTTAAAATCAATAATACCAACCACTAATCTCATAAAAGAGATAAACAACTCTATAACAGAGTACACAACTCTGTAAATCAATACAATACAAAAAATTACGGAATTCATCCGTTACATCAAGAAGGAAACGAATACTCTGGTACAATATGTACACAACTAGTTTCCTTAACCTCTCATGTTGACTCAACTAGTGTTGTAGTGGACCCAACTTTAAACTTCAGCTCCCTGAAAACAAATATTTTCTTGATTGTACTGCGCATCATAATAAATGGAAATATTAAAAAAATATGGATCAAATATTATTCCACCAAAATTTGTTCACAATCTGATGAGAATGTCAAAATCAAAGTGTTTTTAACTCATTTTGAAATCTCATACTCTCTGCCAATATAACAACATAATAAATAGCCTACATGTGCTATGAGTCAACAACAACATTTAAGCGATGTCAGACTATCAACAACATTTAAGCAATGTCAAGCTATCTATAACATTTAAGCAATGTTAAACTATCTACAACATTTAAGCAATATCAAACTGTCTCACAACAACTGTGTAGTGTCCAAATCAACATGTAAGCCATGTCAAGCGATCAACAACTCTAGCACAGTAGATATACTCAAATCATAAGCTTTTCAACAAACCACAAGTTTCTCAACAAAACATATTTGATCCATAACTTAAGCATCTCAACTCAAATCAATTCAGCAAAATTGATTTCCCACATATAAGAGAATAAACTTGGTATATCATATACTTTTATTTTCAATTATTATGAAACAGTACACTTCACCTGTCACCGCCAACCAACACACCACTTAGCTTTATGCTCGATCCCTAGGTGGAACCGATGTAGTAGCCTCCAATCCTAACAATTTGCATATGCACAAATGCAAATAAGTATCGACTAAAAATAACTTAATTTATGCAACTAAATGTATATGAATATGCTTCCTAACGTCTCGCATTCACCAAAATTTTATTTCAATATCGAAGTCCGAAGACCAAGTGTCCACTCAAGTGTTTACGGACTCAATGAGTACCCTTTATAACCTTAAACTAGAATGTAAATTCTTTTTGGCACTCAATCTATGTGCACTTACAATTAGTTTAAAAGGATTCCACAATCTCACCTATTCTGCATACAATAGGCATACAGGCATTCCAACCCGTTTTAGTGGAAGGGCGCGCTATTTATTTACATACAATCAAAACCATCGTTTCGGACTACTGTGTGTTACTACACTCAAAACTGTAATCTGGATTTGTGATTTTTAGCTCTAATTCAAAACCCAATCATAAGTTTTAAAATATGCTAAACATTCATAAATAATGTAAGACATGATTTCAAAATGAATTTGAAAAACTTCGATTGACCCGGAATTGAGAAATCCTACCCCTGCGCTGCTTTTTGATCCGAAATAGCCAAAAATAAAACGATATTATTTTTCAATGAAATTTCATATACAACTTCAATTTACCTACCTAAGAATGAATATAAAATTTATTTTTCAAAAATATTCAAAAACTGGGTTGAATTGACCCCGGAGACCAAAACAGTCATTTTAATCCTCATTTTGATTCGGTCGTTGGATTGACTTGAAATTTTGTAGGGACCTCCGATGTTACGGAACTTTTGGCACAAATCAGAGGTTGATCAGAGTTCGGATGTGCCCAAAATTTCCATCGGAGTTCACTGATGTCCCCACCCTACTTCATCTTCAACCTTTGCTTGTTTAACTTTTGCCCAAAGTGCAGAAATTTCTGCTCAACCTCCCCACTTTGACCCCCTAGTTCTTCCATTACAGTACACCATCTCCTTTGATTTCAACATCCACATACTCTTTGGATAACCTAGTTTAAATCACTCTTAGACTCAACCTTTGAATTGAATTGTAACATCATCAAATTATTGGTCAAAGTTGGTCAAAAACCATTTTTCAAACACAAGTGTAGACCAACAACTACCCGTTTCAGCCTCAAAACAACCTCTAAATCCAATTCCAAGGCCGGAAATGGATTCCTTGACCCCAAATTAGTTAGACCCAAGTCCCTTTTCAAAGCTTAATCAAGGTTATCAAAAATCAAATTTTTAAAAATTCAAACCCTTGGGGGTTTCTTCATCCCATCACCACACACCATGGCAACCGTAAAATCACTCCCAAACAACTCTACAACAACCCAAAAATACAACCCAATACTCAATTGAAGAAGAAATACAAGACCCATTTTATGAAATCCTAAAATCCGAAACTTTAAAACTCAAATTCGAGCATAACCACTTACCCAAATCAAAAATTAACAACACCAATGAATTCCTAGCATCCAAATTAGGCTAGAGGCATACCTTTGAATGTTTGAATAAGCCTCCAAAGCAAACCCAAAAATTCGAATGAAGGTTTTCTCTCTCTACCTTCTCTCCGCTGTTTCTCTCTCCACAAATGAATTCTATCCATTCCAAGCTATGGAAGAAGTCTTCAGCACCTCCTCAAACCTTCCAGAGTGTTAGAGAGAGACATGGAGCCTCCTGGCAGCAGCTTGGAAGAAATGCCATTGCATGGCATTTCTGTAATTACCTTGAATCTGAAAATTAATTTAATTTTTTTTTCATATATATTCAAACATGCGCTATAAAAATACTTTCCTAATTTTTTTTATATCCACGTCTTATGCACGTATGCTCGGGCTTCACAAAAGGGCTGAGGATTAGATCAGGTTAGAAAAAGGCTGTTTAAGGGCTTTGAACAGTAGTCATGAACAGAGCAAGACTGGTTTTGGGTAGTTTGAGCTGCTAGAGTTGAATAGTTGTGAGAGAGAATGATTAGGCTTCAAAGAAGACTATTTATGGTGGTAAAAGATGTTGAAAATGGTTCTAATTGCAGCCCAATAACAGAGTAGAGAGTCAGAAAATTAAATAGAAGAAGAGAAGACCCTCAAAAGGGTTAGAAAATCACAAAAACATAACCTCATGTTCTCATAATGCTATACTTTTCTGATTTGGAAGATGACAGAGATTTTTTATAGGCTACTAGTTCTTCTAATTATAGGAGGATAGTAGAAAAGTAGGACTTTTCAAACCTAGTCCAATACTTTCGATTATTATCGAGTAACATAATTTAGTANATCTTAAAAGCTGCAATTTCATTCTTTGTTACTCCACTTCCGTCCCCTTTTTTTCTTATTTAGAAAGAAGAAAGCATCAACAGAAGCTTCTAGAGATTGACTTGTAGCTTCTGAAGATTCCAATCCTTTATGACCTGAACCAAAATATTCCTCATGGTAACGACATCTTTCTTGATATGCTTGATTTCAAATAATTCATCATTAGTTACGTCTCCCATGGCTTAGAAGTTCAAAAAACAAGTAGGATCTTTTACCTCTTTGACACTCTCTGATAAGTCTTAGTAAAAAGTTGGTATGGGCAGCATAAGAATGGGTTCTTTGAGTAGCTGTTTAAGGCTTGTTTTTGTGGCCAAAAGTGTCACACCCATCCCGAGAGACCTATTTGGTATTTCAGAGATGGAAGTATAACTCGACACGTAGTAATACCTACGCCTGTATTGCAAGGAATCATTTAAAATCAATAATACCAACCACTAATCTCATAAAAGAGATAAACAACTCTATAACAGAGTACACAACTCTGTAAATCAATACAATACAAAAAATTACGGAATTCATCCGTTACATCAAGAAGGAAACGAATACTCTGGTACAATATGTACACAACTAGTTTCCTTAACCTCTCATGTTGACTCAACTAGTGTTGTAGTGGACCCAACTTTAAACTTCAGCTCCCTGAAAACAAATATTTTCTTGATTGTACTGCGCATCATAATAAATGGAAATATTAAAAAAATATGGATCAAATATTATTCCACCAAAATTTGTTCACAATCTGATGAGAATGTCAAAATCAAAGTGTTTTTAACTCATTTTGAAATCTCATACTCTCTGCCAATATAACAACATAATAAATAGCCTACATGTGCTATGAGTCAACAACAACATTTAAGCGATGTCAGACTATCAACAACATTTAAGCAATGTCAAGCTATCTATAACATTTAAGCAATGTTAAACTATCTACAACATTTAAGCAATATCAAACTGTCTCACAACAACTGTGTAGTGTCCAAATCAACATGTAAGCCATGTCAAGCGATCAACAACTCTAGCACAGTAGATATACTCAAATCATAAGCTTTTCAACAAACCACAAGTTTCTCAACAAAACATATTTGATCTATAACTTAAGCATCTCAACTCAAATCAATTCAGCAAAATTGATTTCCCACATATAAGAGAATAAACTTGGTATATCATATACTTTTATTTTCAATTATTATGAAGCAGTACACTTCACCTGTCACCGCCAACCAACACACCACTTAGCTTTATGCTCGATCCCTAGGTGGAACCGATGTAGTAGCCTCCAATCCTAACAATTTGCATATGCACAAATGCAAATAAGTATCGACTAAAAATAACTTAATTTATGCAACTAAATGTATATGAATATGCTTCCTAACGTCTCGCATTCACCAAAATTTTATTTCAATATCGAAGTCCGAAGACCAAGTGTCCACTCAAGTGTTTACGGACTCAATGAGTACCCTTTATAACCTTAAACTAGAATGTAAATTCTTTTTGGCACTCAATCTATGTGCACTTACAATTAGTTTAAAAGGATTCCNCCTTTATAACCTTAAACTAGAATGTAAATTCTTTTTGGCACTCAATCTATGTGCACTTACAATTAGTTTAAAAGGATTCCACAATCTCACCTATTCTGCATACAATAGGCATACAGGCATTCCAACCCGTTTTAGTGGAAGGGCGCGCTATTTATTTACATACAATCAAAACCATCGTTTCGGACTACTGTGTGTTACTACACTCAAAACTGTAATCTGGATTTGTGATTTTTAGCTCTAATTCAAAACCCAATCATAAGTTTTAAAATATGCTAAACATTCATAAATAATGTAAGACATGATTTCAAAATGAATTTGAAAAACTTCGATTGACCCGGAATTGAGAAATCCTACCCCTGCGCTGCTTTTTGATCCGAAATAGCCAAAAATAAAACGATATTATTTTTCAATGAAATTTCATATACAACTTCAATTTACCTACCTAAGAATGAATATAAAATTTATTTTTCAAAAATATTCAAAAACTGGGTTGAATTGACCCCGGAGACCAAAACAGTCATTTTAATCCTCATTTTGATTCGGTCGTTGGATTGACTTGAAATTTTGTAGGGACCTCCGATGTTACGGAACTTTTGGCACAAATCAGAGGTTGATCAGAGTTCGGATGTGCCCAAAATTTCCATCGGAGTTCACTGATGTCCCCACCCTACTTCATCTTCAACCTTTGCTTGTTTAACTTTTGCCCAAAGTGCAGAAATTTCTGCTCAACCTCCCCACTTTGACCCCCTAGTTCTTCCATTACAGTACACCATCTCCTTTGATTTCAACATCCACATACTCTTTGGATAACCTAGTTTAAATCACTCTTAGACTCAACCTTTGAATTGAATTGTAACATCATCAAATTATTGGTCAAAGTTGGCCAAAAACCATTTTTCAAACACAAGTGTAGACCAACAACTACNGCTGAAGTTTGTTGGATTTTATGTTAAGTAATGTGGTGCGATCTCTGTATGACTACTTTCATCCCTTTTTCAATTTAGATCTTTCTATGATTAATGTAGATTTAAATTTACGTTTTTGGCCTGAATTCAGTTGGATTAGTTGAACAACAGACATCCTTATTTGTCGATTCGCAATTATAATATTATAAGTATTGTTCGCATGTGATTTTTGGATTTACTATCATGTTGCGGTAGTTGGTGAATAACTATTTTTAAGCTTGGTATACTNGGATTTACTATCATGTTGCGGTAGTTGGTGAATAACTATTTTTAAGCTTGGTATACTGCACATAATATGTTTGTTGAAATGCCTAAAAATTGGACAACCTCTTGAGTGATAAATTTTTTTAATTGTGTAAGATTGAATTTATCTATGAAGTCTGATCTAGCTTTTAGTATGGAGTTTTTTTGTTTATTTGGAATTAAAGGACACCATCATTTAAAAAAAATTTTGTAAATGAAGCAACCAAACACATTCTGTACTGGTCAGAAGTTGTCAATTTCTTTACTCTAATACGTTTCTACTTTTATTTGTGCTTTTTTAAATTTATGGTTCTTCCATAATTTTCAGGTTTGCCTCCTCCATACTGAGAGTCAATCTGGGGTTATATAGCTACTCCACCTTGGTGCTTTGAAGTGAGAGTTTTGGCTTGATTTATTGAGTATTTTGTCTGCATTGGTGATGTACATATTATTTGTGGTTTTGAATATGAATTTTATATTTAATTTGAACTCCTGTGAATTTTTGTTTAATATGAATAGCCTAATAAAATTGATAGGTTCATAGACGTGTTTCAGAATATTAATATGCATACTTTTGATGAGATATCAAGTTGTCAATTTTCAATTGGAATTTGGATGCTCTAGAATGTTTTTGTTTTTTTGGATGTTTTGATTAAATTGTTGCTTGGATTAAAAATATTTTCAGGGGACCAATTAACATTTTCTGATATTCATCATATTAAAGTAGTATTGTAGTATTTGAACGGTGGAGTTTGATAGAGAAATGATGTTGTAGTTAAATTCATTTTCACCATATGGCCTGACAATCTTAAAATGTGTTCTTGGGTGGATGCGTTGCTTATGTTTGATTGCATTTTTTTAATATTAACTCTGCCAATGGGTGGCTGGCGTAATATGTTTGATTGTATGCTTAGTGTCTTAGATATTGGATTTAGTTCTTTTTTTNTGCATTTGCACAATTGTTTTGGAATGTTTCAAGGTATTTTAAGATATTTTGATATATTTCGATCAATGTTTTAGTAAAATAATTCTTAAATTTTTTATTTTTTCATTATGTTTCTGAAACGTTTTCGAAATACATCGAAACGTTTCTGTTTTCTAGGTGACCGAAACAATACATCGAAACGAAATTTTGATCCTTGATCATGCCTTTGGCGAATGTAAAAGGCAGTATACTTGAAACAATTATTCTTTGACTAAATAAGTAAGTTTGTTCAATTTATCCTTAGTAGCTCTCTCTCTCTGACTGTGTGGCTGTGCTGCACTTGATTTGGCATTCATCCATTTTGTTCTCCACTACAATGACAGTTTTTGATTTAGTGTTGCATCCTTTTTGCTAATGGCTTCAAGTAGTTTGTCAAGTTTGTAACATGTTGTGTGAAACCTTTTCCATTTATGTGACGTGGATATCTTTTAGTTCTGTATGCTTTTAGTGGTTTCATCATTAAGTTTCTTCGTATGAACTCTTTCGGTGACCCCCATACCGGTTGCAGTTACTCTGTTACTTCACCATTACACTTGACAGCTTATTTGATGACAAGTTATGTGGTTCAGTGACCTCCATTCTGACTGCAGTTAGTCTGTTACTTCACCATTACACTTGACAGCTAATTTGATGACAAAATATGTAAGAAGATAAAGAATCGAAGAACATAAAAGACAGAGAAGAGAAAGAGAAAGAGAATTCAGAATGTATGAATAATATTGTAGTAGATTCTCATTGAGTGAATATGAATGATTACAAGAAGCAACTGCTTATATACCAACTCCTAACACTTGCCTAACAGATTGCCTAACAAACAAACTAGCTCTTCCAGCTAATCAATACAAGTCAGCAGCTAACTAACTAACTTATTCTTCCATGCTTTATTCCTGCGTAATATGGTCCAGCTAGATCAGCTGCATCTGCATCTGGATCAGCTTTATCTGCTCTGCATCTGGATCAGCTTTATCATCTGCATCTGCATCTGCTGCAGCTGTGACTGAACCTGCTGTGGCTGCAGCTATAGTATGCTGCAATAAGTTATGTGGTTGAAGTGAAATATTTTGTGGATTCTTATGCATTCTGTTGGGTAAATACGTTGAGTATAGCTGTTTAGGCTTTGTTAACTTTCTGTTTAAGTTATGCAGTTGGGTCTGTTGGTCATTAGTCAAGGGTTCTGGGAGCCATTTTTGTCCATGATTTCAGTGTTAAACAATCTCCATTTACATTTTATTGACTTTTTATTTAATGCAATTTTCTTTCTAGCCTGTTGTGTTTAATATTCTAGGAAATATGGTTATTTAATCCTGGATCCTTCTCATGACAAGCTTTTTCTATATGACTATACCCTTATCTGCTTAATAAACAATCAATAAGATGCATGTTGATTAAACTTTACTCACATTTTTCCTTCTTGATGAATGTTTTGCCTAGTTGGCTATAGAGATGAAAGTTTAATCCTGTCAGTTCCTGTATATGATATCTTATTATACTAAGTTCTCTGACTTTTGATGTCAAGGTAGATGGATACTACTTCTAGAATTTCCATGATAAGAAGTCGTGAACGTGATAGACTCCGGGGTCCCCCATGGCTGAAGGTGTGTAATCAATTTTTCAGTTTGGTTTGCTGCCTAATGTAATTGTCTATCTTGTTTGTTTGCATCAGTAGTTAGACTAATTATTCAATTTGGCTGCTCCATTACCAAGAACATTGTACAGATATCACATTGATTTTCCTTTTCCAATGTAGATTATTCATTTATTTTCTCTTTGAAACTTTTGTTGCCATGAAGTTCCAACTTCCAAGCATTGGATAGTAATATAAATTTGTGCGATGATGAGAGTGCATGAGAGAGATTGAGCAGCCATAGATGAGTAGAGAGATTTGGATACAAGCTTCAAGAGAAAAGAAAATGAAATTTTCTTGTTGGAAGTTGATGAAGAGTCATGGAGAGATGCCATGCTAGTTATTGAGAAGAGCAGATATGCTTGCTTCTTATTATCAAAGGAGTTGGGATCATAGTTGTTAAATCGCGATGCGTATCGTGAATTGAAATCTTAAATTTGAGAATCGTGAATCGTAAGATTCGATGTAATTTGAACAAAAATAAAAACTAATGCTACATATTTAAAATAGACAAAATATTGAATATTGAACATTATTGTATATGTCAGATAAAAAAAAAAACATTATTGCATTCTAAAAATAATTAATTGACGTAATCACGTCGTCTAAATAGAAAGACGCTAGCATTTTGCTTTATTTTCATTTTTTGCTTAACCATTTTCAAATTGAACAACTTGAAAAAAAAAATTCATTAAAGAACCATGATTATTCAAGAACCAAAATAGTGACACCTAGTATAGATTAGGTTACAAATATGAATGAAAAAAAAAATTTGATTGGGAGAAAACATACAGACCAACCTTTTGAAACAAAAAATTAGAACCTAACAAATTACCCACGTGGGTTCCTCTGCAAACAAAATGATGCCGTTTTACTGTTTAGCAGAAAAAATAACATCATTTTGCCTTGGGTTTTAAAAAAAAATGATTGAATCGTGCGATACGAATGAAATCGTACGAATCGAACGATTCAAGTGCGATTAAACTCAAACGATTCTCATATAAGATACGAATTATGTTATACTTGTATTGAAAAGAATCGTATGAATCGAATCGCGAATCGTACGATCTTGATAATTGTGGTTGTGATGGGTTACTTGGTTGGGAAAAAACATTAGCTGAAAATGCAAACTAGAATTTTCTTTCGGTTTTTAAAGCTTANAAATGCAAACTAGAATTTTCTTTCGGTTTTTAAAGCTTATAGCTCTGAACAGAGAGGATTTGTTGTTTATCATCAATGGAATAATAACAATGGATGGAGAGGAATGTTTGAAATGTTCGCTGGTATGATGAGTTGGGGTGATGGTAGGCAAATGATTGTTGATGTTGAGGACCAAATAACACAACCAGGGGAAGCATCGATGGGTCGAATGCACGGGCAGAGCTAGGATTTCCAATTAGAGGGGGCAAACTATTACAAAATTTTTTTTTACCAATTTATACAAAACATTTCTAAGCGTGAAAAAATATTTTAGAATTCAACACTAGATTACTATTAAAATAGTAAAAGCAATTTCCATTTAATTAAAGAAAATATGAACAAACCATAAAATAACTTATGGTATTACATTTCAACTCAATCACATACTAAAGTAAAATACGATGTTATTTTAAATCTCAAAATTCGTCTATAATGTATTGATGATAAACTAAATTTTTAAAAATTCTCTTCAATAAAAGAAACCACATTATCCATGACAAAATCATTATTCATTTTATATTGCGAAAACTAGTTGAAATTATCATTTATTTTGTTGATTTACTCATTCCAGAAACTAAAACATTGATTTTTTTTTTTTTTTTTTNTCTCACCGATTATGGAAGGTGGAATTGTGTTGTGGGTTGTATTGGAGAGAGTTTTTTGCCTTCGAGGAAAATTCAGGATACTTTGCCAAATCTTTGAAGTTCAATTTTGATACCTGGTGGACAAAACAACGTTTTTTGTCCGAACACGGAGACGGTTGATGTAATCTGCATAAAAAAGAAGAGTTTTTTGAAAGAGCCTTTGATGGTTGCATCGAAAATTTTGGATATCTGAGTCTAATTTAGATAGAAAACAGTTTATTTTTTAGAAGTGGATAGGAATTGAGGGATTGCCATTTCATTTTTGGATTCTCAAAGTTTTTTTGGAAGATTGGACAGTGTTGTTATGGCTTTGTTGAGGCTAATCAAAAGTCAAGGTTGGTAAGATGGAAAGTGGCTACATTCTGACTTCATTGGAAGTAGATGTTCAAGGGAAAAACTTTTCGATCAAAGTAAGTATGATCTAGGTTTGGTGACGTGTTTAATGCTTGTAGGAATTCACAACAAAGAGTCGGTGATAGGTGATTTGCATCCACTTGATAGATGTAGAGGACGATCAGAAAAGGTTACATGGCACCTGAACAAAGAAGGGTGAATAGAGTTTGTATGCATCAAAAAGTTAGGTTAACATGTGCGAAGTGCTTGTTTTAGTACTTTGGAAATTGGGTTGTTGGTTAATGAGGTCTTGAGATAATTAATGGTTGTGATCACTGAAATTTAGAGAGAATCACGGTATTTCAAAGTTTCAAATTAGGTTTGGTTATGATATTGAAGGTTCAAATATGTTTTGTGGAAAAGATTATGGTGATGACAAGGAATTGGGATTATTGGGTCATGCGGGAAGTTTGAATACATGCACAACCTAAAGGGAATATTTCAATGATTTTGGTAAGTTCTCAATCCCAAAAAATGGTACCAGTCAGTTATCATGCAGATTTTGTTTATGGCCTATTGTTGATGGGTTTAATAATGAAAAGGATCCAAAATGGGTTGGGTCTTGTAGAGCAAAGAGGATGGGCTTTTTTCCAAATGAAGATCGGCTCTAATCCATGTTCTAGAATCTTTATCTGAAAGATGAGCTTTTCTCTTAAACCAACAGATGAATGCTAAGGTTAGTTTTATAGTTTTACCGAGGACTAGAAGCCGGTATGGATGACGATTGTTTGGCAAATCAAGCATAATCGAGGTTCCTTTGTTGGATCGATTTAAGAAAGTGTACCGTGATGGAGTTTCATAGAAGTATAATGTCAAATGTTGCTTTGATGTTCTAGAAGAGAGGGGAATCATTTTGAAGTTAGGTGTGGGGCTGCGATGGGGAATGAACATGTATTGCACTGGAGGTCGAATAAGGGTACATTGATATTAAGGAGACAATCTTTGACTCTAACATGACTGAAGATACAAACAATAGTCTTGTGAATAGTCTTGACAATGATGGTAAAGTATTTGAGACTGGTTTGAAAAGGGAAGATTCTGTATGTGAAATTGGGCTTCTTTAAGGAGAAAGATGAATTGAATCGGTGCGAGGACAAGAAGATTGAAGAAAAAACTTAGTCTTCTCTTTTTTAGGCTAATCAACACGCATATCTTACTATTCAATCTCAGTCAAATGCTCATTCATATGTACTTTTACACCACTATCTATAGTCATTGTCGGCCATCAAAATGGTGGTATGTGTTGGGTATGGAATATAAGAGTTTCTTTTTGATGTCTAAGTGGGGATTTCTTTCTATAGGAAGATATATCTTTGTGGTGGGAATTCTAGCATAGTCCTTGATAGAAATATTTCCTTGGGCTCTCCCTTTGATTTAACCTATTTAGTGAAAATATTTTCGCAATAATAATTTGAATTCTTGTATTGACAACATGGATGGAACTTAATAATTTGAGATCCTTTAGTTGTCTGTGACTAAAAGTGGATAGATACAAAATGATTGGTTTAGTTCTCGAAATGTGGAGGGAGTGGTGAGTAATACAATATGTTTTATGTTTGATGAGAAACATATTATATCAAGGAAAGATTTGATATAAAACNGGATTGGTTTAGTTCTCGAAATGTGGAGGGAGTGGTGAGTAATACGATATGTTTTATGTTTGATGAGAAACATATTATATCAAGGAAAGATTTGATATAAAACAAAAGAGTTGTCTTTAGTGCATAGTAAAGGGCTAGCCTTGGCAGAGCGGTAAGATTACTTTTTTGTCACTTGAGTTTCTAGGGTTGAGTCAAGGAACAACCTCATCGCATGTAGGGATAAGTTTGCGTACATCTGACCCTATCTACACCCGCAATGGCAGAAGTCTCATGCATTGTGCTACTTTATTTTTTATTTTTTATCTTTAGAGCATAATAAGAAGTAATATAAGGATAAGGGTGAGGGTTGCAATGTGAGAAAGGTTAAGGGAGTTCGTGAACTTAGAAATTTGTACTTAGGGATCAACGACAATGTTTTGAAATCTAGGAGGGATGATAAGGGTGATGCTAGATTGCTAGGTTAATTTTCAACTTGGATCAAGGAGAAGAGACACAAGCTCAATTAAAGAAGTGCTTTCAAAATTAAGTTCAGATGAAGCAATATTGCTAGATCTAAGATGGAGATTTTGGAGATAAGAGTGATGAAGAGCATGTGGGGTTCTGGGATTAGGAAAACTAGGTTTTTTTGGCCTCACGTTGGGACTTCAATTGGTGTAAGAGGTATTTAGGATGAGAGGACTATTTATGTGGAAGAATCAATTGAGGGTGAGTTTATACTTATATTAGAATCAATCTAGGAATGGTGTTGAGTGGTGGTTAATTGGAATGTGTGGGAGGAATTTTCCTAGGCAAAGGAGTCTATTGTGGCAAGAATTGGTACGGCTGTTTGGTCTTTATAGTCATTGTTGGCGTGTTGGGGGAGATTGTAATGTGATTTTGTGTCCTTCCAAAAAATTGAATTGGGGAAGGACCGAGGGTGTCGAGAAATATGAGTGACTTTGATTTTGTTATTGGGGAAACTCATATGAAATATCTTTTCATTGGTTAATGATACTTTCAATTGGCCAAACTTTAGTGTGACATATATTTATTATCTTTCATTATTCTGCTGATTTGGAGGAATGTTTCCTAGACATAAGAGTGCAAGACAAGAGGCTTCTCGAAAGTGATTTCAGATCAGGAAGTGGTCATGGGTGTTTAAGAAAAAGTTGCAGGTAGTCAAACCAATTGTTTATAATGAAGAGATATTTTGTGACATAAGGACCAAAAAAAAAAAGGAAAACCTTGAGTAGAATGGACGAAATTGATAAGTTGGAAGAAAATGAGATATTAAATATTTAGATGAATATCTAAGAAAGTCATGTCGTGTCCACGTATCCATGTTGTGTTATATCTGTGTACCGTGTACGTATTCATACTTCTTAGAGCCTTGGCATCATTGCCCTTTGGGAGTATGTCTGAGCAATGCAGCCCAAATCTTGTGGGCTAACTCTAGTTAAAAAAAAATCACGACTAATAGTAGGTTGCATTGAATTGAGTAACCAAGAGATAACTAGAGCACATTCGGAAGTCCATTGCCTAAGAGGAGTTGTTTCACTAGGTTTCTTTACCTCTCTTGCCAAATACCCATCCAAAGAAGTAGGATGGACTGATAACAAACAAGCCTGTGACCATGTTGAGTAATTGCTTCCATCCGACTTTTATGGACTAATTTGAAGAGAGGGATTGTTTGCAAGAGCTCCCACCTCTAGTACCGGCATAAGTCACACTACCATCTGACATGTCTTCTCAACAGGAATAGAGCAAAGAAAATAGCAGAGACACAGCAACCCATCAGCTGGTTAGGACCAGAAACAGCAGCCCAGCTGTGGGTTAGAACAAAAACAGCGGCCCAGTGGCAGTTTAGAACAAAAAACAGCAGCCCAGCAGCAGAAACACACCAGCGGAACAGTAGATTAGGCCAAAACTGTGAAAAATTCAAGCTAGACACACAACAAATCTTAAAGGATAGGAATTAGAAGCCCAAATCGCACCTCTAAAGGGAGATTCGAACAGCTGCAGAAGTACTCAAAATGGCAGATCGCAGCTTGGTTTGGGTCAAAAATATTCGAATATAAAAAAACCTAACCAGATTACGTCAAAAAATTATGGAGAAAAAAGCATAATTCTTAACAAATATGCAATTCATTCCATGTTCCTTTTGACCAGATCTGACATTGACAGTGATGATGTCAGCATGTCAGAATGATGATGCAAGCACACTGCTGCATGTCTGACACGTTTCGATGAGTTCTTGAATCTTGACATTTTAGATCTCGACCAGTGCTCTGATATCTAGTTGGATTATAAGATTCAGGGGTTTTTTGACAATAGAGGTTTTGGAGAAGAAAAGGGAAGAGAAAGAGAGAGAAGTAATATATTATTTGTCATATGAAACAAATAAATCCTAGAGCATATATATGCCCAAGGACATAAAAGTACGAAATAATCCCTAAACAAAAAGCACATAACACGATTTTATCTTGTCTAATCTATTTGAAAATCCATGATGCCACTTTGAACCAAAAAACCTAATAGTGATGTAATTTTTTTGCATAGTCATGTGATTGACATTTGTATTTCTTGTTGTTCAAAATAAGGTACTGAGATCTACTTTGCTATAAGGATCAACATCTTATATAGATTGTTTCTTATACAATAGTTGAAATAGAAAAGTAATATTAGGGTTAGAGAATCGTAGAGAAAGCGAAAAGAAGTGGAGAGAAAGATTGAAAAGAATAATTTCGTGTGTGTAGGCTATGTTGCCCTACACCTTCTTATTTATTACTGAACAATGTTTGGGGTAATTACAATATTACCCTACACTAATTAAGTTATGATTTAATATAGAAAATAAGAAGTCTTAATACTCTCCCTCAAGCTAGAGTATAAAGATAAAAAATGACCAACTCAGAACATAAACTANCACTAATTAAGTTATGATTTAATATAGAAAATAAGAAGTCTTAACACTCTCCCTCAAGCTAGAGTATAAAGATAAAAAATGACCAACTCAGAACATAAACTACTGAAGCCAGACTGAGCCAATGGCTTGTTAATGATGTCACCTAGCTTATGACAATCCAGCTCAATGTGTTTGGTTCGTTCATAAAATACCAAATTACTTACAATGAAAATAGTTTTTTGGTTGTCACAGTACATCTTCATAGGTGAAGACACGTCAGGTCTCATATCATGAAGTAAAGAATGAACCCATAATATCTCACAAGCAGTATGAGCAATAACACAATATTTTGCCTCTACATTGGAATAGGCAACCACATTTTGTTTCTTACCACAACAAGTGGCAAGATTACCTAAAACAAATGTACAGTAGCTAGACGTAGATCGTCTATCACCATGACTATCCGCCTAGTCAACATAAAAAAAACCAACAGTACTGATGGATGATGATGGGCGATATAATAGTCATTTCCACCGNGCAACAAGTGGCAAGATTACCTAAAACAAATGTACAGTAGCTAGATGTAGATCGTCTATCACCATGACTATCCGCCTAGTCAACATAAAAAAACCAACAGTACTGATGGATGATGATGGGCGATATAATAGTCATTTCCACCGAGCTTCTTTCAAGTATTGGAGGATGCGTTAGATAGAGTTTGCGATGAATATGCATATGCTGTTGAACCACACTAACAACATAGGTAATATCAGGGTGTGTAACTAAGATAAATCAGTTTGCCAACCAACCTCTGATAACGCCCTATATCGACAAACACTTCACCACTCTCAAGATCTAACTAAACTATAGGACCCATAGGCGTATCAATTGGGTGCGCACCAAGAGTGTTTGTTTTAGAGAGTAAGTCTAGGACATACTTTTGTTAGCACAAACTAATACATTCCTTTGATCGGGCACCTCAATCCATAGGAATATTGAAGAAGGCCTAAATCTTTGGTATGAAATTATTTTTTCAAATAGACCTTGAAGTGGGCAATATCATATGAGTCATTACCACTAATGATGATGTCGTTAACATACATAATAACAACAATAATGCCAGCAGAAGATTGACAAATTAAGACCAAATGGTTTGAAGTAGAGCGTTGAAAGCCAAACTAAATTATAACAGTACTAAACTTATCAAATCAAGCACGTGGTGATTGCTTCAAGCTATAAAGTGTTTTCTTTGACCGACGCACTTATTGTTCCTGACCCGAAACAACATAATCTAGAGGCTAAATCATATAGACCTCCTCCTGTAGATCTCCATGTAAAGAGTCATTTTTTATGTCCAATTGATATAAGGGTCAGTCACAACTGACTACAACAGAAATAAGAACCCTAATAGAGTTGAGACGAGTAATAGGGTTGAAGGTCTCTTAGTAATCCATATTATAGGTTTGGGTGTATCCCTTAGTAACCAATCGTGTGCCTTCAAACGCTCAACGGACCCATTAGGGTGAAATTTCATAGTGTCAACCAACGTCAACTGACAGACTGCTTACTAAAAGGAAGATAAGTGTGGTCTCAAGTGTGATTTTCATGGAGTGCATTAATTAAGTGTGATTATCTAATTTTCCCCTCGCTCAGTTAAGTGTGTTTTGGGGATAATTTTGTACTCAGAAAAGTTATCATTGTTTTGACCCTGTTTCTCGTCAGTATTAAGTAAATGTTATTGTTATCTTTTTTGAGTCATCTTTTTTTTTTTTTTTTTAGTTTAGGAAATACTCTCCCTAAATTTGATCTCTATTACTCACGGGAAGATCTTGATATGGACCTAGAAGATGAACAACTGTATCAAAATCAAAGACATGAGGTGTTAGACCAAAGGTTGATGTATCAGGGTAGAGTAAAGAGAATGCAGATTTATTGCTCAAGATGGAAGAGGGCATCCGATTAATAAGATAAATTGAAGTGAGAACAAAATCATTCCAATAAGGCTTTGGTACATGCATGTTAAACATGAAAGTACGAGCAACATTCAATAAATAACGATGTTTGCATTCTGGAACACCATTTGTCGGAATGTGTGTGGACATGTAGTCTGATGAATAATACCATGGTCAATGCAAAATGTACGCATAAATGATTATACATAGTTACATACTCAAGGGCATTATCAGAATGAAATATCTTAATGTGTTTATCAAATTGTAACAAAATTTTATTATAGAAGGTGAAAAACTTTAGGTTATTCAGAACAATTCTTCATAAAGAACAATTAAGTTATATGAGAATAATAATCAACAAATATCACAAAATAATGAAATCTAGAAATACTCTTTATTTTTGAATGACCCCAAATGTCAGAATGAATAATCGCAAAAGGACTACACTGGCGACTCGTACTACTAACAGGAAAGGAACTACAGTGATCTTTGCCTAATTGATGAGCATCACATTGTAATAGAATAGAATGACTCAAACTAGGAATGACTTGACAAAGTATTTGCATCGAAGAATGACCCAATGGAAAATGCCACTAGAGTGGAGACACAATAGTTCTCAAGATAGGAATTATAACTCTGGAATTCAAATAATAAAAGTTATTCTGCTTATGCCCCGAACCAATTACCTTTGCTGAAGGTCTTGAAAAACGTATGAAAAGGGAGGAAAAGTCACTAAACATTGTGAATGTGACGCTCCAAAATTCGAGGGTCCGTTGATTATCCATCAACCTACGGAATACTCGTGGATACCGAGTAATTCGATATCACGCCATTGTACCCCATTTACCGGGAACCATAATTTTGATAAAATTCGGGCAGAGTCTCCTTTGTACGGGAAGCTCTACCCAAAACTCAACTTGTGCAATCATATAATAACAAGATCCATCCGAGGTCCAATATTCAACAATGATCACACCGGGTCCAATTATAAGTAAACATTGGCCACACCGGGTCCAATTATCCATATTTATATCAAAACATACAAGGTTAGTTTAATAATAGTCTATATAAGTTCTATTACAATTTATTTGCAAAAGATTATATGCCCAAAACATTATTTTCACAAATGTTTTACATTAACACAAAATAAAGTCACATTCGGCTTTCTTCAAACACGAGGGTCCAAATTGGAGCGCTATCCACCGGTGTATCTCTCCCACCTGAAATGTTTTTTACATATGAAGACAACTGTTGGATGACTGGATGAGTTGAGTGGTAAGTTCATCATGAGTGCCAAATGTAGATGTAATATGTCCATCAATCGAGGACTGAGAGATAAGTAGATTTGGGTCATCAGAAACTTGATTAACAAAAGCTGGTTTACTAGCAATAATCCTTAGTATGTCTATTAACTCCACAATGAGTACATTTCCGCACAGAACGATTGCCACGTCCATTATGACCACCACGTCCTCCTCTACCAGTACCTCTACTACTCAGAGCTGGAGGTTGACCACCTCCATGACCATCATTATGACCACTTCCATGACCACCATGACTAGAGAGTAATGCATAGGAATGATGTGAGAGGAAGTAAGTCCCACAGGTTAGAAGGGCTATCTGAAGGCGGGAATAAGCATTGGTAACAATTGAAAGTTTCTCATTAGCCGAAATCTTAGTGTTATTTATGACGTAAAACGAACCGAAGCGACTAAGGCTCCTAACGCCTAGGCGAGAAGCGAAGCGAAACGAAACACTTTATCGAAGCGAACAACTAAAAAAAAAAGTAAATATTTTAGTTTAATTATTTCTAAACATCAAAGTTCTAATTTTATATATACTAAATATTTAAATGCAAGTAAAACAAAGGATCAAAATATCGTTTTAAAACGGTCAAAACGTCCGAAACATTTCTGTTTTTAAGGAGACCGAAACGAAACAGTGATGAAATCGAAATTCTGATATTTCGAGGTATTCCATAATGTTTTTAAATATATTAGAATATTTAAATGCATTTGTACAATTGTTTTAGAATGTTTCAAGGTATTTCAAGATATTTTGATATATTTTCATCAATGTTTAAAAAAAATAATTTTTAAATTTTTTATTTTTTTTATTATATTTTCGAAACTGGTTGAAACGTTTTCGAAATACGTCGAAATATTTTCGTTTCTTAGGTGACCGAAACAATATTTTGATCCTTGAGTAAAACCATAAACATTTAAATTAAAACAAATACTAATAATATCTCAAATCTTAATAACAGTCGTAACTGAAACATTTAAATTTATATTGACTGGACAACAAAACAAAAACAAAATCAGGAGAGCAGTAGAATTAGCAAAAAAAAAAAATAGAAACAAAACAGGAGTAGAATTAATTGTAAACAATTTCATATGTACTGAATAACAGAAGTAGAACAGGAGCATATTCATATTGAACGACACATTCATAACAGTTGTAAACAATTTAATATTGATTGAAGTCTAGACAACAAAACAGGAGTAGAATCAGCCAAAAAAAAAAAAAAAAGAGCAGAATCAGAAAAAAAAAAGTAGAAAAAAAAGAACCAGAAGAAAGAAGAAGAATCAGAACCAGAAGAGATAAAAAAAAAAGAGAAAAAGAGGAGACTTACCTGTGATCAGCGAGGAAGTAGGAACGAGGAAGGAGCAGCGATCAGTGAGGAAGGAGCAACGATCGTGTCTGTCGACTCTGTCCAGCGATCGTGTAGGAGTACAGCAGTGAAGCCAATCTGAGCAAATTAGGGTTTGGGGACTGTATTTATGGGATAAGGAAGTAATTCGATGTATCAGCATCTTATAATTTCTTTTCCAATTGCCCAATTCAACGGTCCATAATAAAAATAAAATTTCGCCTTGCATGACTAAGGCGTTCGCTTTTTTGAGCAAAAGGCGCTTGTTTTTTTCTCGCTTTAGTCACATTCGCTTCGCCTGGGGTGGTCAAGGCGAGATACCTTCGCTTCGCTTTGCTTCTCGCCTAGGTGAACTACCTTCGCTTCTCGCCTAGGCGAGCTTTTCAAAATACTGCAAAATCTGATCTTTGAACACTCTGTATTCAGAATTAAGACTAGATAAGAATAGGGCAACGTAAAATTCTTCACGTTACTATTGTTGTACCTCTAGGTCTGCACTCAATGCTGACAAAGCAGAAGTTCCTCACATAAGCTTTTCAAAGTGTCATAATGCTCAGCCAGAGATTTATTGCTCTGCTTGGTATTAAATATATGCTCAAACAATTCATAGATTTGAGATACGTTATGCTTTTGACAATACATCTCCTCAAGAGAGCCCCCAATATTTTTAGCAGTATTAAGAATTTGAATATTAGAAGCCATTGATGGTTCCATACTAAACTATAACTAGGTCATCACCAAAGAATTTTCACTGTGCCGGTCTTTTTCACCAACAGATCTCTTAGGAGGGCTTTTAGTCAAATACTTGACTTTTCTTTTAGCACACCAAAACATATTAATAGCATGAGATAAAGAATGATAGTTGATTCCATTTAGCTTAACAGAAATAATCTACCTAACCTGGTCATCCCCATAATAGACCTGTCGACATGAGTCCTCCACTAACATTTTTTTAATCCTCAGAAGTTGCCATAGTAAATTCCACAACCAATTAGGCACTAAAAAGGAATAGGAGACCCAAGAAGTCCCAAACAACGACAATCGCAAAAAAAACAACCAAGGACGAAGTCGAAGAGGTAGCCAGAAAAACACCAATTCATTGTTGAATAAAACCCAAAAGAAAAATGACCAGATTGCCAGACACAACAAGAGGCCTCAAAGGGAACCAAGATGCCAAAACAATACAACAATGAACAGATCTGGAGGTATAGACACTGTTTTGATAGTAAACCTTACAGCCGACACCTATTTTCACCCAATCGACATGTCAGCAAAGCTAGCCATAGCAAGAAGCCTCGGAGGGAACCCAGATACTAAATAATGCAAAACTGAACAGATATGAAGGGTTTATACACTGTTCCGACAGTGAACAGTGTGTCCGATGACTCTTGCACCCAAAAACTTGTCTAAAAACAACCACAGAGGACTACGGAACTCCTGAGCTTCTGCCCTAGGCCAAATCGGCACCCCAACAAACAGATCCAAGCATCCAATCAGGAGAAATAGGTCCAAAATCACAGATTTAAAAATTGTGACCTATTTTCCCTAAAAATATTCAAAAATATAAACAAATACCTCGTTGGCCTTAAAAAATTTAGCAAAAATCACCACGAGACTCCCATGCCAAGTTGACTTCGACAGCATGCTCCGGTGGTCAACAATTGCTGACGTCATGTTGACATCAGCCCCTGCTTGATGATGTCAACAACTGTGAGAGGTCCCAAATTCTTCAACAATGTTTTATCTCAGATTATTGCCCTGATACCAAGTTGAAATAGAAAATAATATTGGGGTTAGAGTCGTGGAGAAAGAGAAAAGAAGAGAAGAGAAAAAAAGATTGAAAAGAATAATCTCTTGTGTGTGCAGGCTACGTTGCCCTACACCTTTTTATTTATAACTAAGCAATGTTTAGGGTAATTGCAATATTATCCTACACTAATTAATTTATGATTTAATATACAAAATAAAAACTCTAACAACAATATTTGGAGAACTCATANTTTATTTATAACTAAGCAATGTTTAGGGTAATTGCAATATTATCCTACACTAATTAATTTATGATTTAATATACAAAATAAAAACTCTAACAACAATATTTGGAGAACTCATACTATTGGCAGATTTGGCGCATTTACCATAATGGTTGTAATTCTCCACTATTATTTTGGATGCTTTACTCTCAAACAATACATATTTTGTCTTATTGGTTATGTTCTGTTATTTTTGTATATGTTGGTTCTCAATCATATTTACTTGATATGTCACTTTTCAGACACTGCAAGGAATGTTGCTCAGCTGTACATATGCTGTTCTTGACTATGCACAAACTGGTCTAGTTGCTGCAGTGTTTTTCTTTAAAGTGAGTATAGTTCACATTTGCATAATTTGATAGCCTGTTGAAGATGGTATTTATAACAAGCCTTAAATGATTGTATATTATTCTTGTTGCCATGATCAGCTTTTCATGTTTTGCCTGCTTGACTGACTAGTGAATGTGAGACTTGAAAAGTGATAACAATCCAAGATAAAAGGAGAGTCAATTAGGAGATAATGGGGGATTTTCTGTTGACTTAATATTCACGGTTTTAGATTTTGATTCAGTTGGTCAATTGGCCATTTGTTTACTAATATGCCGAGGTCATTAACTTTTCTGATGACATTGCAACTGTGCATTTCGAACCCAATCAATTATCTCTTGAGAAAATGACAACATTTATATTTTATTGTGCAACATTATGAAGTTTGTGTCAGAATTTTTCATGAAACCTTCAGCAAAAATCAAGGCAACTATCTCTAACATGGTTATCAAATCGTGTATCGGAAGGCGTATTATTTTCGAAAAATAGTGTATTGTAAGATATGCGTAATTCTAAATAATTTTTAATAAAATATATATACCTTTGCAAAAAAAGTCAAAACTCATAATAATATATCATTTCATTAAAATTTTGTCAACTATTCAAGTTTCTAATATAGTTCACTAATATCAAAATGCAAAGACCTCTAATTCAAACTTCGAAGGGGTTTCTAATGTGCGATGGATTGGAGAGGGGTTTTTGCTCTACAATGGATTGATGGGCTTTTGCAGCTTTGTAGGGGGAAAAAAGTTGTTTCTAGTATTTGTCAATCAAAAGAATTGAAGGAGGGCTTTATTTTTTTAAGCCCTAGTCGGTGAAACGACATCATTTCATTGGCTAGGGCTTGAAANAGTTGTTTCTAGTATTTGTCAATCAAAAGAATTGAAGGAGGGCTTTATTTTTTTAAGCCCTAGTCGGTGAAACGACATCATTTCATTGGCTAGGGCTTGAAAAAATAACATCCCACGTGAAATGGTATCATTTTAGTGCCAAAAACCCAAAAAAAAAAAAAAATATTATCAACGTGTATAAAATGTATAANAAAAATAACATCCCACGTGAAATGGTATCATTTTAGTGCCAAAAACCCAAAAAAAATAAAATATTATCAACGTGTATAAAATGTATTAGATGATACATATCATATCTTGTATCGTACGAGATGGAATTACAATTCGTATCATTTTTTTTGTGTATCGTGATGTATTGTGTATCGTACGATACTAATAACTAAAACATCAAGTAAAAGCAAAAGAATAAAGATAACAGAAAAGTATTGCTTTATGTAACTTGTTAACAAGGAAAAAAATTGTTTTTGTTTAAGTTTGTTTATTTTAACATGGTAATAGTTCATCTTTTTCCTAATCCTGTTGAACAATGCATTTCAAAACCCCTACCCCTTTCTTTCTTATCCCTACATGTTTATGCATGAATGTCTATTATTGGTGGTACTAGTATTAAAGTGATCAGAATCCATGAATGTTGTTACATTGATGTGGATTGCTCATAGATGATGGAATGGTGGTACCAATCCGCTGAGGAGAGAATGTCAGCTCCAACTGTGTATCCTCCACCACCGCCTCCTCCACGCCCAAAGGTGAGTGACATTTCATTTATGAGATGTGGGAGACTATTTTTTTGTCAGTGATTGACATCCTGAACATATATTACAACTGTTTCACATTTAAACTTTGATAGCTCTTTTACACGATGTTCCACTTTTATTTGGTCAGTCACTTGCAAAATATTCCACCTTGTTTAGAGTAAAAAATGAATTGAATCAGTGTAATTGTTATTGCTAAATCCATTCAAGGTTTCATAATCGTAGGCAGGCATATACAAGGGCAGATAAATGTGTAGTTTTCACCAAGTGATTAACAATTACCCGCATAACTGTGGCCTCTTTTCTTCACTTTTGGCATTTGTTGTTTTTGACGAATCATTGTGCATTAGTTACACCTATCCAGGTGGCAATCATGTAATTTTATTTAATTGATTGAAATCTCTCTGTCTCTCTCACATGCCCATGCACATGTGCAAGCCCCCACACACAGCAGGTGTGCGTGCACTTATATACATGCGNTGGCAATCATGTAATTTTATTTAATTGATTGAAATCTCTCTGTCTCTCTCACATGCTCATGCACATGTGCAAGCCCCCACACACAGCAGGTGTGCGTGCACTTATATACATGTGCTAACACAGGCAGAGACACAGAAAGAGACAAGAAATCATGCATTAGAGCAACTATTAACACATTTTCAACAAAATGAGCATCCCTTCAAGCTTAGAGGGAGGAATACATTCCTTGATTATCTTTGTACTTAAAAGTTGTCGGTTAGATTTATTTCGAGCAGTTCAATCAATTAGCATAGCATGATTGTTAATGCTATGTTTTCTGAGATGAATTTTAATGNTCAAGCTTAGAGGGAGGAATACATTCCTTGATTATCTTTGTACTTAAAAGTTGTCGATTAGATTTATTTCGAGCAGTTCAATCAATTAGCATAGCATGATTGTTAATGCTATGTTTTCTGAGATGAATTTTAATGCTGTATATTATGTGGTTAATAATGAAATAGGTAGCCAAAGAGGGGATTCCACTTCCACCTGATAGAACATTGTGTTCGTTGTGTTCACAGAGGCGTGCAAATGCATCGGTACTGGTAGTTTCAGGGTTCGTCTTTTGTTATGCTTGCATATTTAAGTATGTTTCTCAGGTGAGATCTCAGATTCTGGTTGTTTGTCTATTATGAGATTGAAGATATTCTTTATTTCTTTACCATATTGGGGGGCATAACTAAAGGCACTAGATGAATAAAAATTAGTCCAAAAGGATATATCATTGAATGGACCTATCATGTTGAAATGATTATTTGATCNGGTTGTTTGTCTATTATGAGATTGAAGATATTCTTTATTTCTTTACCATATTGGGGAGCATAACTAAAGGCACTTGATGAATAAAAATTAGTCCAAAAGGATATATCATTGAATGGACCTATCATGTTGAAATGATTATTTGATCCCACTGCTGTTTCTTTCTTAGCATAGAAGTAGTTGATTTTTCCTTATTTTTGGAACGGGAAATGGATAAATCTAAACTGAGTGTGTCCCAAAATGTGAAAGATGTGTTTATAAGTATCTCGTATTATAATCAGGTGTTATCTCCTTGATATCTGAAAGAGTATATATATGTACAAGTAATCCAGTAGATATGTAATATTCCATTTTGATCTCTGGCCAGGTCCAAATGAATAAACATGAGTTGCATTTTATTTTCATACATCCCATACTTTCTTAAGGTCATGTATCTTGCAGTACGCCCAAGCTGAGGGCAAAATCACCTTGCAGCTTGTTTCGAAAGTCTACTTAATTTTTAACTCCTGTAGATTTCCTTTTATACTTTGTGACTATATTTACACGTGGATATTTTATTCACTGGTTTGCATGGCCACAGTACAAGCGCTGCCCAGTCACATTGATGCCTGCAACAGTGGACCAGATTAGGAGGCTCTTTCACGATTTGTAAAAAATTCTTGTAGGGAGTTGTTTGTAATACTTTGATATATCTTATGCAATAATGAAGTGAAATTCGAGTATCAAAGATGATGAGATGCAGGCGGGAGCATTATATGCCAATGAGAGTAACATTGTGGGTATTGATCACTGTATCGTATGTTTCTTTAACCACACAATATAGTTCTCTTTTCATTGTCCTTGGGAATAATGTAAACCCATGATTTTCAGAGCTGTTATTAGATGGTACTANTCGTATGTTTCTTTAACCACACAATATAGTTCTCTTTTCATTGTCCTTGGGAATAACGTAAACCCATGATTTTCAGAGCAGTTATTAGATGGTACAAGTTAGCATTAGATGCATAATGATTTTATTCATGTTGCCTCAAAATTTTGTTTGGAAATTTGAACTAAAGTTACAGGTAACGTTATTCTATGCTGTGGAAGCAAATGTTGAAAATATGAGGGATGCAATGTTACCTTAAATATCACAATAATCGGCTTTTAGCATGGTGGTAAATTTGATGTACATGCTCTTGGCATTTCGCCTAGCTATGGCTTGAAAATATGTATTTAACCTTCTCATTTTTAAGCAATAGGTTGGGTGTTTTGGATCCAATCGGAAGGAGGTAAAATATTTTCTATGCTAATATGGGTTGTCATTTTGAAATTGCTTATCTGTCACCTGTCTCCAGAGATTTGCAAAGCGACGCCCTTAACCATTATCTATGCATTTTTTTTTCTTATTTTGATTGTAAGTAGTGGAGGTGATGGGTTATAGATTCCTTCCAGTCTGTCAATATCTTTTATTAGTAAATCTCCCATCATAGATCAAGTGGATTCTCCACTAACATACAGTTAGTGATTTATCAAGGAATAAAATTAAGGATAAATTACATTCAAATCTTTCAAAATTTGTCACTTAATCACCTATTTCAAGTCTTAAATACTACACATAAACCCCTTAAAGTTTACATATGCGTAACACACAACCTATACTGTGAGTGTCTGTTAAGTTCAGGGTTAAAATTTCATAAAGTTATCATATTATGCAAGCATAATCCCCAAACTACCCATGAAACCCAGCATCAGTTGATATTCTCCCCGTTTGACTTGATGGGTTGGAGAATGACTAGATAAACACCACATCTCAATATTAGAAGCAGAGTGGTGAACAGGGGATATTTTTCTTACTATTTATAATTTTATTATTTATATGTGTAATTTATTCTTTAAATCTTGCAAATTTTGGTTCTTTCTGTGCATTTTTAAGGTTAAAAAATAGAATCGTAAGCAACAATACCTATTTCATATTCAATCATGTCTTATATTGAAACAAAATTTAAAAAAAACTCATTTTTTCTTTCTGAATGAAAAAACCCCAACTCAGTAAGATTGCCAAGGAAATTAAATCCAAAAACAAAACATCTCAATGATTAAGAAACAATACTTAAAGAGTTACCCTGATGTAGATAAAACTTAGTTAAATTATTGATTTTGGTGCCTAATCCCTTCAACCCCTCTGTCGCAATTTTAGCAACAGTGAGTAGTGAGTAAAGCTTCTCCTTGGCATCTTCATCGTCATTTCTCTTCCGTCGGCACACTTCGAATCCCGGGGCTCCATATGTGTGGGTTAGCTTACTATCAATTCTCGCATAAGTTGTCCCCATAGCCTTTTAGGCAAACTAACTGACTTCCTTGATGGCTTTTGGAGTTTTCTTCCTAATATTCATCCATGCAAGAACTTGCCGAGATTGATGGTGTACTCATCTGGTGATGACCTCTTCTTTTCTTCCCTTACTTTCTCCACCATTTTCACAGCTCTCCCTAAAACCAGAGGAACGCACTATTTTAGGAGAAACCGAAGAGGTGCCGGAGATACATAGAGGGACAGGTAAATGTGAGAATTTGTTTATATATGTAGCCAAAGGGATTTTGGTAATTGCAGCTAAATCCCAAAATATCTTCTAGTTTGTTTGGGCATTTTGGCCTTTTAGTTCATTCCGTTGGTTCGGTTATTGAATCGTTACTGACAAGGGGCCTAAGTGTAATATTTTAAACGTGAGGGAGTGTATGTGATTAAGTGACAAACTTCAGGAGATCTGTATGTAATTTACCATAAAATTAATGAATATATGTAATCCGATTAGATGGATTATCAAATAATCTTTTATCTAATCCTAATTTTACTAGAATGACATTTTTTTAAGATTGCACAGGATTAATTATGATAGTGGGGAATGAATAAGATTATTGGATGAAATTTAGGATGACTTACGAAATTCAAAGATTACTTCTTAAAACAATTGTGTTGTGGGAGGGTGATGGTGATGGTGATAACCGCAACGATAGTAGTGAAGGTAATTGTAGTGATGATGATGGTGGGGAGATGGGTGAAGAGACATAAATCTATGTCACTTGTACAGACAATACAATCAAGTGTTCTTAAAAGGACAGGTCACGNCGGTTATTGAATCGTTACTGACAAGGGGCCTAAGTGTAATATTTTAAACGTGAGGGGGTGTATGTATGTAATCCGATTAGATGGATTATCAAATAATCTTTTATCTAATCCTAATTTTACTAGAACAACATTTTTTTAAGATTGCACAGGATTAATTATGATAATGAGGAATGAATAAGATTATTGGATGAAATTTAGGATGACTTACGAAATTCAAAGATTACTTCTTAAAACAATTGTATTGTGGGAGGGTGATGGTGCTGTTGATAACCGCAACGATAGTAGTGATGGTAATAGCGAAGGTAATTGTAGTGATGATGATGGTGGGGAGATGAGTGAAGAGACATAAATCTATGTCACTTGTACAGACAATACAATCAAGTGTTCTTAAAAGGACATGTCATGTGGGTCACAAATAGAAGCAATGGTACGAGCCAAACCGAACTATGACTGGTCGGTTTATGGTACCAAGCATAATTGCACAACTCAACTTGAAAATATGGCCCAAGCAGAACAAAATGAAAAACGCCTACAATTGGGAAGTTTAGGTGCAACAACTATGCAAGTCAATGACTCAGAAGAAATGAAATTAAGTGAGTGTCTGAAGAGATTTCAATGATCCCAAATAAACATTCCCAAATGAAGGGAGATATGCCATCTCTTCCACCGATAAAAGAAATCCTTGAAACAGGACAAAGTCTATATAAAGTAGGCAATATATATTGTAAGGAGTAAGTAAAATTCTCTTTGGATACATACTCTTTCAATATAGTTACTGACTTAACCATCGAAATACCTTCAATCGAAACCCTTCAGTCTTACATAGTTTATTCATTTTTGCAGAGAGGAATTGGAGAGAGGAATACAATTTTTTTCATCAAACCTAAGAAGTATTGTAATTTTACCACCTACAGTTGGAATGATGACTGTCGTAGTAGAGTGGGGGCGGTGGTGATGACAGCAAGGTGACGGTCATGGGATACAGTGGCAGAGATGCATAAAAAGACATGTCTTAACAAAGTAGAAAGCTTTTATTGAAGTCGTAAATCCATTTCTAATCGTTCTAAGCACAACGTTTTTGTTTCGCTTATTATAAATCGCAAGTCCAAAAAGCACTTTTTTCAAAAAGGAAAGAAGGTAGAAATAGTTTGACATACAATGAAAAACTACCTGAAGAGCTCCACCGGGGTTTGAAATCCTGGCAATGTTGATAAAATTCTCTGTACACTGGTTAGAATGTATGAAAGTTCATCATAACATCTCTGTTAAACTGAAAAATGCATGTAAAACCGCAGCCACACAATATTTAAAGAAATGCATTTCAACCACTAGGAGTTTGAGATATCGATACAGGGAGCAATATAAAAAAAATCACCACAGAAACAAAGCTTTAAGGTGAAGATTCTGTTACTCACCAATTTCACATCACATAACAATACAACAATGGAAAAAGATAAGATCTCCTTCATCAAAAAGAACCAATCCTCTAACAAGTATCCCCTAAACCCTTCCACCAACCCCGNAGGTGAAGATTCTGTTACTCACCAATTTCACATCACATAACAATACAACAATGGAAGAAGATAAGATCTCCTTCATCAAAAAGAACCAATCCTCTAACAAGTATCCCCTAAACCCTTCCACCAACCCTGNTCAACTTGAAAATATGGCCCAAGCAGAACAAAATGAAAAACGCCTACAATTGGGAAAATTTAGGTGCAACAACTATGCAAGTCAATGACTCAGAATAAATGAAATTAAGGGAGTGTCTGAAGAGATTTCAATGATCCCAAATAAACATTCCCAAATGAAGGGAGATATGCCATCTCTTCCATCGATAAAGGAAATCCTTGAAACAGGACAAAGTCTATATAAAGTAGGCAATATATATTGTAAGGAGTAAGTAAAATTCTCTTTGGATACATACTCTTTCAATATAGTTACTGACTTAACCATCGAAATACCTTCAATCGAAACCCTTCAGTCTTACATAGTTTATTCATTTTTGCAGAGAGGAATTGGAGAGAGGAATACAATTTTTTTCATCAAACCTAAGAAGTATTGTAATTTTACCACCTACAGTTGGAATGATGACTGTCGTAGTAGAGTGGGGGCGGTGGTGATGACAGCAAGGTGACGGTCATGGGATACAGTGGCAGAGATGCATAAAAAGACATGTCTTAACAAAGTAGAAAGCTTTTATTGAAGTCGTAAATCCATTTCTAATCGTTCTAAGCACAACGTTTTTGTTTCGCTTATTATAAATCGCAAGTCCAAAAAGCACTTTTTTCAAAAAGGAAAGAAGGTAGAAATAGTTTGACATACAATGAAAAACTACCTGAAGAGCTCCACCGGGGTTTGAAATCCTGGCAATGTTGATAAAATTCTCTGTACACTGGTTAGAATGTATGAAAGTTCATCATAACATCTCTGTTAAACTGAAAAATGCATGTAAAACCGCAGCCACACAATATTTAAAGAAATGCATTTCAACCACTAGGAGTTTGAGATATCGATACAGGGAGCAATATAAAAAAAATCACCACAGAAACAAAGCTTTAAGGTGAAGATTCTGTTACTCACCAATTTCACATCACATAACAATACAACAATGGAAGAAGATAAGATCTCCTTCATCAAAAAGAACCAATCCTCTAACAAGTATCCCCTAAACCCTTCCACCAACCCTGAAGGAAGAACATTAGGTCACACAAGCAAGGAATGTGCCTTACCTCCTCTTCTTATAGAAGATCCTAAAGCAGCATTGTACCAATAAGAATTGTCTGTACCCCTATTCTTTCAAATCCTCACTCAACTGGTGGCCACCATCCAGATTTCTAGCAGCTGCTTGTTTTTTATGCTTCTTACTCTTTGCTTTCTTGGCTTTCATCCTGCGTTTTTTCTCATTAGCGTCCACCCAAGCATAATCTGATGGTATGCGGAATGGGTCAATCTCATCCCTAAAGCTGCGACTTTCACAGTCACTTGATTGCTCGCCTCGGCTTCCTCTCATCCATGAAATCCATGATGTGGACCCCTCTGACTCCTTAGACTTAGCATCTTGAAAATGTACAGGGCTGGAGAGAGGAGTTGAGAATTCTTCCAGTGGCTGAAGCTCCTCAAACTTTGTAAAAGTGACAAGGACCCGAATGGTTGGGACAATTGGGATGGCAACCTGCAATGTGGAAGGCAAGAAGGTTTTAACATTGTTCAAAGCTAAGTGGCACTCGTAGTTAATGAGGTTGTGGATGAGTATAGGGTAAAAGGGGAGGAGAGTATTGTGTTGAAGATTGATTTTGAGACAGCAAATGACCATGTGGATTTGAGTTGTTTGGATTTCGTATTGGAAATAAAAGGCTTTGGGGTGAGGTAGAGAAAATGGATAAATGGATGCTTGGAGTTGACGAAAGTCTTAAATCATTTTGAATGGGAAACACAGGGGCAAATTTAAGGTGTACAAGGGGCCGGGATCCTTTATCACCTTTTTCGTTCACTTTGGTGGTGGATGAGTTGAGTAGATCGATGGAAAGGGCAAAAAGATGTAATTTAGTTGCAGGTTTTGTGATAGGGAGGGAAAGCATTTCAGTATCACATTTGCAATTTGTACCTGATACTAATCATACTACATTCTTTTGGGGGATGAAGAGAAATTAAGAATCTAAAATAGATTGTTAACATGTTTGGTGTAATCTTCAGCCTTGAGGCTAATATGGAAAATGGCATCATTGTGGGCATTAATTCTAGTCAAGAAAGAATTGATAGGTTGACTATGGAGTTGGGGTGATCTGTGGGTGGTTGGTCATTGAAGTACTTTGGTCTTTCTTTAGGTGGTAATTCGATGTCTAGGACTTTTTGGGCTCCTATTATTGAGAACGTTGAGGGGAAAATAGATGTGTGGAAGAGAAACCTTTTCTTTCTAGGGATAGATTAACATTGATCTAATCTGTCTTGCCAACATTACGATCTATTCCATGTCTCATCTAGGTGAAAAGACAAGGGTGTCTTTCAATAGGGCATTTGGTGAATTGGAATGTAACTTTGGTTGAAAAATGGTTCGACAGATTCCCTTTGGAGCAAGATTCATTGTGACATCATGTTTTTAGGAGAAAATATGAGTTACAAGTTGATGGGTGAGATACTAATGGGATTGAAATAGGCATTTTCTAAGTTCGTAAAAGTTCACTTCTTAGGAGTTATCTTGATTTTCTCAAAGAATCAAGTTCATTGTGGGCGATGGATTAAGAACGTGTTTTTGAGAGGATATTTGGGTTGTGGAGTCTTCTTTTGCTGGTCTATTTCCACATTTGTATTGTAGCTCTTGTTATCATCGTATCTGGGTTGCATCTATGATTCAGTCATAATCTCATATGCTCTCCTGGAATTGTAGTTTTCGTAGGAGTCTTAATGATGGGGAATGCTTGGAGTTGATGGTCCTTCTTTCTATGCTTAATGATATTACTTTGACTCAAAATTCGGCAGATAGGGGAGATGTTGAATTGGTAACCCAACGGGTGTTTTGCCGGGTAGATCATCCTTCAAGTCTCTAATTGGTGATACTTTACTTCCATTATTTTATCCAATCATTGAANGAAGAGAAACCTTTTCTTTCTAGGGATAGATTAACATTGATCTAATCTGTCTTGCCAACATTACGATCTATTCCATGTCTCATCTAGGTGAAAAGACAAGGGTGTCTTTCAATAGGGCATTTGGTGAATTGGAATGTAACTTTGGTTGAAAAATGGTTCGACAGATTCCCTTTGGAGCAAGATTCATTGTGACATGTTGTAATTAGGAGAAAATATGAGTTACAAGTTGATGGGTGAGATACTAATGGGATTGAAATAGGCATTTTCAAAGTTCGTAAAAGTTCACTTCTTAGGAGTTATCTTGATTTTCTCAAAGAATCAAGTTCATTGTGGGCGATGGATTAAGCACATGTTTTTGAGAGGATATTTGGGTTGTGGAGTCTTCTTTTTCTGGGCTATTTCCACAGTTGTATTGTAGCTCTTGTTATCATCGTATCTGGGTTGCATCTATGATTCAGTCATAATCTCATATGCTCTCCTGGAATTGTAGTTTTCGTAGGAGTCTTAATGATGGGGAATGCTTGGAGTTGATGGTCCTTCTTTCTATGCTTAATGATATTACTTTGACTCAAAATTCGGCAGATAGGGGAGATGTTGAATTGGTAACCCAACGGGTGTTTTGCCGGGTAGATCATCCTTCAAGTCTCTAATTGGTGATACTTTACTTCCATTATTTTATCCAATCATTGAAGATTTGGAAGCCTGAAGTTCCTTCCTTTAAAGGTGCAAGTTTGTGAATGGATATTGCTCATGATAAGATTAATATAAATGATGTTCTTCAAAAGAGGAGACCTAATTATTAGTCTCTACCTCAATGGTGTGTTATGTACAGAGGTGATAATGAGAGTGTGGATCATTTATTTTAACATTGTCCTTTGGCACAATCATTATGTAATAAGTTATTCAACCTTGGGGGCCTTTCTTAGGTAGCACCAAGGTTTATGTCATCTACGCTATGTTTGGATGAAATGGGGCATGAGGGAAATAGAAAAAGAAAGGCCATTTGGCTTTGTGCTTTCTTTGTGCTCCTCAGACCAATGAATAGACAAAGTGTGCAAACTAGACATTGGGGAATATTTTGGAGAGCCTTTTCAATGAGTACCCAACACTACGGTGATAAACGAGCCGAGCTTGGCAAGCCTTGGTAGGTTTGACTCGTAATTTTTAAGGTCTACTCAAGCTTGGCTTTCAAGCTTAAAATTTTGTTCAAACTTGGCTTGTTAGAAAAACAAACTGTTCAGGCTCAACTCATCCAAGCTTGTTTAAAGAAGCTTTAATAGCTGTGCAAAAATTAAATAAAAAGCAAGCATAGTTTTGGTTTGATAAGTAGGACCATTACATCAAGCTTTAAAATTTCAATACCATTATACATGGACCATTAAAAAAAAAAAAAAACAGGATTTTGTATTGATGTATGAACCATTAAAAACGAGAAAAGAGAGAAACTTGCAACAAAAATCAGCAAGGATTTATCATAACAGTGGATCAGTAATGCTTGGGTTTTGATCTTGTAATGGGAGCACTAGTAATGTACCAGTGGTGCTTGATTTTGGTCACAATCGAAAGAAACAACAATAAAGTATGTTAGGGTCTGAGNGGTTTTGATCTTGTAATGGGAGCACTAGTAATGTACCAGTGGTGCTTGATTTTGGTCGCAATCGAAAGAAACAACAATAAAGTATGTTAGGGTCTGAGAGAGAGAGAGAGGGGGCACAAAGAGTTTGAATTACTTTGGTTAGTCACGTGAGTGACTGTTGGGTTAGTTGTTGACAAATATGAGACAGTTGGAGTGTTACATAAATTGAATAGGAAAATAGTGTCGAGCTTATATGATCCAATCAAATAGCTTGAGCTCGGCTCGTATAACGAGCTTGAAATTTTGTTCATATTTGGCTCATATTATAAATTGAATGAACTTGAGCGAGCAAAAAATGTTCTGAGCTAGAGCAGCTCATTTCATTTAACACCCCTATTTGTTACTATATGAGTTATTTGGATGGAAAAGAATGCGAGAATTTATAAGGATATATGGGAAGAGTTTGAGGGATTATAGAATAAACTTTACCTTTTGGCCTCTTTTTGAGCCTCAGTGACTAAGGAGCATGGTTATCAAAATTTCAATTCGGATCCTAAGATCTTAAGATCCTCGAATCTAGTTTAGGCAAATTGATCTGATTCTCTTGCAAAATCCCTAATTCATAGGATCTTAATGGATCGTGAGTCGGATCCTATACGATCGTAGGATTCCAATCCGAATTGCGAATTTACTAATCCAAGTTATTGGGTTTGCTTGTTAGGTGCATTTAGTTATCAAATTGACCCAATTCGGAATTGTTGTTTGAATACTTAAAGGACTAAATCCCAAATGTGTTTGTATCATATACTTGTCGCGTCCATTGGGAATTTCTGTGAATGAGAAAAGTTACAAAAAGTTCTCTTCATTCATCCATCTCTATCGTTGAAAAGTTGAAAATATTCGTTAGGTTTGATCTCTTCTCTCGGTACGTTATTATAGCAAGATAGTTTTTTATTTTTATTTTCTTCACCTTTTTGTTCTTTGGATGTTGAATAGCNTTGTATCATATACTTGTCGCGTCCATTGGGAATTTCTGTGAATGAGAAAAGTTACAAAAAGTTCTCTTCATTCATCCATCTCTATCGTTGAAAAGTTAAAAATATTCGTTAGGTTTGATCTCTTCTCTCGGCACGTTATTATAGCAAGATAGTCTTTTATTTTTATTTTCTTCACCTTTTTGTTCTTTGGATGTTGAATAGCTAAAGTTGTTTATTCAACAGTCAATCAACTTTCCAGTCTCTCCTCTATATCTATCTCTCTTTGGAAATTAAGATCAAAATACTTCATTCTCCTATTCTTTTTTGCAAAATCCTGCAAGTTTAATAACTCATCTTTGTTATTCAACCCTATTCAAGGCTCAGATTGTAGCTTATCAAATTTAAATCATCTCTCTTAAGTTATATATTAGTCATAACATTTCTATTTGGATATATACTANTGCAAAATCCTGCAAGTTTAATAACTCATCTTTGTTATTCAACCCTATTCAAGGCTCAGGTTGTAGCTTATCAAATTTAAATCATCTCTCTTAAGTTATATATTTGTCATAACATTTCTATTTGGATATATACAAGGCTAGTTTAATTCTTGTTTTTACAAACTATATCTAATTTCATGTGCTTTATGTCCCATTTTTTTTGTTCGTAGGTTCATAGGATTTTCGATCTGAACCTACAATCGCAATCTTTTAGTGACCCCATCGATCTAAGGTAAGATCCCGAGTTTAGAAACCTTGCTAAGGAGTTGGAAGATATTCCTCTCATTTGTATCATTGCAAGCCAGGAAGCACATGTGGCTTCTAGTTCGGCTTTATTTTGTATGTTTCATGNTTGGAAGATATTCCTCTCATTTGTATCATTGCAAGCCAGGAAGCACATGTGGCTTCCAGTTCGGCTTTCTTTTGTATGTTTCACGNTCTTTTAGTGACCCCATCGATCTAAGGTAAGATCCCGAGTTTAGAAACCTTGCTAAGGAGTTGGAAGATATTCCTCTCATTTGTATCATTGCAAGCCAGGAAGCACATGTGGCTTCTAGTTCGGCTTTATTTTGTATGTTTCATGATGAGCTATCATTGTGTGGGACGTCTTGTCCACCTTTGATTTGGTTATTACTCTAGTGATGCCTTTCTTCGTTTATCAATAAATTTTTTGTCTATTTTCAACAAAAAAAAAGATATCACAAAGGTAAACATGGCCAGAAAAAAGGAGGAGAATCATAAACAATATAGCTGATACAGTCGTAGATGGAAGACTAAAGCAGACAAACTATAAACAATGATGACACAAAGTACGGCCACTGTCAAAAGTGGCTAATTTTTGGGAGAATTATATGTTAATGAATGAATCTTGTCAGCCACATTTGGAAAAATTTTGATTTGACCAGGAAGCAAAGATGTTTACAGCATTCTTCCATCTTCATTCCTAATTTTATTGCCTGTTTTCAAGTGCAGACAAAGGCATATGCGGGGCAGTGAACTTTGTCAAAAACAACGAATTGCAGTATAGCTTAAAATAACACCTGGAACAGACAATAAGAAAACTGCTCTCACATAAACCTAAAGTATTCGATACACTTACCTATTCCCTACCTATTCCCTACATCTTTTACACAGGAACATGAAAGGATTACACCTGATATATAGAAGTGTAAAGTTTCTACAGTCTATCACCACATGCCTGCACATAATGTTGTTCATTGCTTTATATACAAGGTATAGACTAATAAGACTGTCCCTATCGAGATAGAACAATCAGATCCGCAGAAAGTCATAAGCCAAAAACCCTGCATGTGCTACTAATAAAACACTGGCATAGAGGTTAATAATGGAGTGAAAACCATAATCACTGGATTAATTTTCTTAGTAGCTGGGACGTGCTGAGGTGTCCAAATGGAAGATCAGCACTCACACACACATTGGTTAAATTTTCAAAAAGGAAGCTTGTATCGACGTGATAAAAGTTGAAGATTAAGGGCTTATTCACCATCATGGTACAAAAGAACAAAGAGACTGCGACTATAAATAACAATCGTGAAAAGTGGAGAAAAGGGTTCATATAGACTCAATTACATCTACATGCCAAGAGCCCGACACTAGGCAAAGGTTTGGTTATATTTTGTATTAGAAGTTATTACGGATCATATGTAATTGAAAAATACCTTAGAAGATGCACATCAAGTAACAACTTATATACAAAAATGAAATATGTCTCTCAGATTTGATTGCCAATTCAAAGCATATTGTTTAAAGTAAGACGAAAGAATATACAAAGATTTACAGACTGGAAGCAGTCAAATATGTTTGAATATAAGTGATCAGTAAGCATTGTATGAGGAAGAAAATTAAGCAGCAGGTACTTAAGCATTGGGTGGAGGAGGGAAATTATCAAATTAAACAGAAAAAAAAATTAGAATCAAATAGAATAAAAGAATACCTTGGCAGGAAATGTGGCAGGAGGTAGTTTAGTANAAAAAAAATTAGAATCAAATAGAATAAAAGAATACCTTGGCAGGAAATGTGGCAGGAGGTAGTTTAGTAGTTAAGAGCTCCCTCAGCCTCCTAATAGCTTTTACCTTGTTGGCCAGGATGTCAAGTAAGGGTAAGAGCTCTTCTGTTTTCAGGGGAAAATCTGGTGTCAACCACAAAACAGGCCTTAAACCTTTCTTATACTCGCTCTCATGCTTAGGCTCACTTGCCGACCCTTTTTTCTTTTTCATCTTGGTGCTTTTATCTTTGCTCTTTTTAAGATCCCCCATATCTTCCTTGGGAAATTCAGACAATGATCTTTGACTATCATTGCGTCGTTCATTGCTCCCTTCGGGAGCCAATTTTGAGAACTTCTGTGGAATCTTTGAATCTTCGAGATCATCACCTTCTTTCTTTGAACCTTTCTGGTTCCAACCAAACCAACTCTTCTTCTCCTTGAAGATAACATTGGATTCACAAGTTTCAAACGAACCCCCATCCCCATTTTCATGGCAATCCTGAACCTGAGGTTCTTCGTCCTCACAAAAACCATGTGAATTCCCCATGCAAAGTGCAGAATCCAACTGCATTCTTTCCTCTGGCGTTAATATGTCGCCATCCTCATTGTGTTCACCCCCATTAACAATCCTTTCATCATCATTCACTGAAAAGAGCTCTTCATCAGTCATAGCACCAGGAACCCTCCTGGACTTCACGCTCACCATAACATGAAGCATATCATAGACCTTGGCCTTCCAGGTTCCAACCATCTCAGTCCTCTCTTGCCGCCTCCAATTCAAATGGGGAACAAGCTCAGCCTGAGTTACATCGATTCCCGGCCTATACATGTTAGTTCGAGACATCATGGCCACTTCATGGGCAACTTCGGCTTCCGATGGTTGAGCACCAGCTCCCTCCAAAGCATTGGTGATCTCTTTTTCCTTGTGAGCAAGCACAATCAAGGAACCAGGAGGTAAAGATATATTTCTATTTTCCATCGTGCATCCCTCTCCAAGAAAGAGAAAAGTTTGATCAGACCGCTGGATGCGGAAACCATCAAAACCTGCAAGGGTCATATCAGCACGGAGATTGGACCCACGTTTCCAAATCCGATATGTATCTGACGGGGCAATCCGACCAATAAATGGAATCACTGAGCTCTCAAAATTAAAAGTTATCTCCATGTAAAAGTCACGAATTTGAGCTGCGGAGGCAACAATTCGAGGAAGCCGACGACACCACTTTGCCCAAGCAAGGGGCTGGTAGTGCCGGGCAATGATCATAGCAATATTTTCCTCGCGAGTACAAACCGCCTCTTGGAGCGCACTCCATCCCTGCTCGTTCTGAAGACTCCAGTCCGCCCCTGCTGCCATCAAAATCTCAGCTGATATCGGATCGCGGAGACGCACCGCGAGGTGCAGGGGGGTCTCGCGGCATGGAACGTCCCGCCGATCAATTACTGCAGACACAGCATCAGCCTGCAGCTCAGCAGCAAGGGATTCCTTCTCTGTATTAACCTCATCAGCCTTGGCAAGTTGGGGGACGGTCGAAATAANGGGGGGTCTCGCGGCATGGAACGTCCCGCCGATCAATTACTGCAGACACAGCATCAGCCTGCAGCTCAGCAGCAAGGGATTCCTTCTCTGTATTAACCTCATCAGCCTTGGCAAGTTGGGGGACGGTCGAAATAATCCGTTTGAGGCCAGCATAGTCACGCCGTGCAACTGCCAAGTGCGCAGGACTATGGGCATATTTAGACCAATCTTCCATTAATTTGATCTTCTTTTCTTTCGTGACTTCAACCAAAGCTATAGCTCCTCCATTTTTCTATTGAAATTCAAGCTACAAAACTCATACATCAGAGAATTCATACAAATTGTCCAATGAACGTCGGACAATTGTTTTAGGGTTTTATAAACAAGAAACCCCAGAAAGTCATTGGGCTTTTAGCTTGTCATTACTAAATTCCGCTTGAATATAAAGGAATATACTTCAACGTTACCAAACTAAACATTTGTAATGGTCAAATAAAGATAATCATACTTCAACAACCTGATCTCTACTCCAGTACAGCTGAGCTCAAATCTGTAAAAAAAACAAATATAGCATTAAATTATCGGTACAGATCCATATTCTGCTATGCTTTAACGTGCCATATGTNCAACCTGATCTCTACTCCAGTACAGCTGAGCTCAAATCTGTAAAAAAAACAAATATAGCATTAAATTATCGGTACAGATCCATATTCTGCTATGCTTTAACGTGCCATATGTGCATCAAAAACTAGAAAAAAATCGACCAAGAAGGGGCAGAAAATACCTGAAATTTTTGAATCGATTAAGAGCTTTTTGAGCAGCTGTTCGAGAGAGAGAGAGAGAGAGTTGACTCGATCCCTTTGGTGGTGGTTGTATTAGATTGTCTTCTTCTTCAGTTCACAGTCTCAGCTCGGATCTCTCTCTCTACTGTAGAAGTATCTATCTCTACAGCTACCTCATTCTGGTCTAATCCATCTGTGTTTCACAGTTTCAATTCTGTAAATTTTACTGAAATTCGTTCATCTCCATCAGATATTGAATCTCAGGGGGCCTGAATCTAAATGGGTTGTACAACAATCGACAAATAAAACTAATTAAATATCTCAAAAAAAAAAAAACTAAGTAAATTTAGAAATAAATTATCTAAGTTGACTAAAATTAATAAAGTTTGAAGTCAAAGAATTCGGAACCCATGCATATTGCATACACTGGCCTAAATTCACAGTTAAATCCATTAAAAATTTAATCAGTTTTAACTAACTTCAATTACTGTCAAATTTAAGGAGACCCTGAAGATTTTCTCTAGTCTTGATATCTTTTGTGATCCTATAAAATTACCGGTCGATGATTTAATGTACGGGTGTTCATGGCTGAGTCGAGTTAGGATAGAAAATTTTTTTAGCGAAAATTAGAAGTGAGTCTTTTAGATGTATTTGTTTAGAGATAAGTGCCGTAAGAAAACTTTTAATGGATTAAATTCATGTTTAAAATTATATGTAACGACTTAATTTCAATATTATTGAGTATGTTACTGCTTTTGTTGAATATGTTACTGTTCATGTACTATTATTTTTACGCATGTTACTGTTTTTGTTGACAATGTTACTACTATTATTTTCATAAATATTAATATTCAATGTTACTATTTTTTTTTTTTTGAATATTACTATTTTTTGTATTTAAATGATACTATTTTTTGCGTTTGAATTCGAGATAAATAATTATTATTAAGTATGTTACAGTTTTTGTTAAGCATGTTATTATTTTTGTTGAAAATGTTTATATTTTTGTTTAACATGTTACTGTTGTTATTTTTTAAAAATATTAATATTGAATGTTTCAATTTTTTTTATGTTTAAATGTTATTATTTTTTGGTATTTAAATGTTTTATTAAAAGTTTTGTATTATTTTTTGCATTAATTTTTTTTTGTATTTGATATATATATATATATACACACACACATATATATAACATATATATAGATAGATAAGAGAGAGAAAAAATTTTAATGTTAGTCAAACTCTTAATCTATATATGGAGATAGATAGATATGAGAGAGAAAAGATTTTAATGTTAGTCAAACTCTTAAGACTTAAGACTTTTTAATTTTTAGTTTTATTTCACTTCTAAAGGAAATGGATAGTATGGTAAAATTGACAAAAAACGTACTTCATAACAAATAAATTTCTTTCACGGACTTAAGTCCAACACAAGTCCATATAGAGGGACCGGCCTCCAAATTTTTCAATTTTTTTTGGGCGGGACTTGGGTAGTGTAGGCTCAAATTCTTATCCAAGCGAGTTATCAAGCAGATCGAATCGGGCTTCGGATAAGGGTAACCTACCCACAATCTAACTCGCGAGCCTATTGCGCGATCTTTCTAGGCAGGCTTGCTTGCGAATTTTTTTATATACAACTTTATTTAAAAATAATAAATATTTTTTGAATAAAAATTAGAGTCAAAATAGATAAAAATAAATTAATGAATAATTTTATTTTTGATTAGAGAATGAACTACATCAAATAGAATGATTGCATCTCAACTAGGTTGACACCTACTCACTTATCTATCATTTTCATTACTTTACCATTTAAAACTTGTATGCTTAATATATAGAACATAAAATAATACATTATTTATAGTATCTAAATTTTTAAAATTTCAAATTATAACAATGGAAGACTTATTTTAAAGTTTTAAATTTAATGGTCTAAAAATATAATTTTTTTTCAAATGAAGGGTGGGCGGACTAGGCTTAGGGAGTGGGCTCCTGGGCTGGGTTTTAAAGGGTTTTTTTCAGGCGGGCTATTGGGGCGGGCTTCAGGGCGGGTAATGGGTTTAGGGGCAAATCCAAACCCTCTTTTTAAGGATATTAGAATCGGGATTTGACGAACCAACTATCGGGTCTATCGAATTTTGGACCTATTTTTTTCGGGCTAGACAACGGGACCCATGAGTAAACCGGTCTATGGACACCCCCTAATTCAATGAGTTTTCTTGATTTGTACAATTGAATAATTGTTTACTATTATTTTTTTTTTTGTACAGATATTCAGGTTTGTGTAGATTATTCTCTCGAGCTCTCAAGCGACCACCGTAACTCCATAAGGACATATTCCCTAAGGAACAAGAGTGGTTAACCCTTAGGGGATATGAGAAGTATTGAATTTAAAACCTCTTGCTTGCAACTTGTAAGATGACATACTTAACCACTTGATCACCCCTAAACGTTTTGTGATTGAATGATTGAACTAAGCTAAATTGACAAAATTTGCAATGTCTCTCTCCCAAGAAATTTGTGAGGGACTTGATAGGAACAAATGATTGGTTTGACCCACAACCCGCCAAATAAATTTTTAGAAGAAAGATAAAATTTGTTGACCCAAGCCCGGCTAGATCGTGGTGAGGCAAACGACGTGCTTGATAACCAAGTTTGTGTAAGTGCTCGCTCTGTTAATAAAATTGTGGTACTCTGTAGGGCCCAACCCAAGAAGTCAACTAGAAGTATACTCACCAAGTTTTTGGTTTCTAGTCAACGTAGGACAACATTTATTATGCTACACCACATCATGCTTAGTTTCTTCTATCCATTCAAGTGAGTCACTTTGAAATATAATTTCTCATTCAATACTTAATTATGTTAAATAAGCAAATATACCACGTTAATCTCTCCGCTGGGAAAAATGCGTTTAATCATGCTCTCATTAATTTCGAGGTATGATTCTCATTTTTATTTAGGCCCAAAGTTATTCCAATGTAGCATATTTATGTTTCCCTAGTTGTTTAATTTTTTTTAATACCTTTTAGGATTCCTTTGTGCTCCTTTTTCCCTTTCTTTTTCCATATTTTTTTGATGATCACATTGTTACTATTTATACCAAATATTCAATGCTTATTAGTGATTTTTTTTATACTTTATCAAATTAAATCAAACGTTTATGTAAGCAAATTAATGAATTGAGAATATTTTTTGTCTTCTAATTTTATCTACTATAACATAAAATATGTTATTTTTGTAACTATTATATAATCTTTTAGCATATTTATTATTAATAATTATATGACTAGTTGAACCAATAACCTATAACCTAGTCTATATTGTTAATCCATTTCAAAAGTGTTAATTATATAGAACTCCATTGAATTTAGGGTTAGTCGCATACTAACCCCTAAATTGGTACATGTTGCACCTAAGTAATGAAATTCGTAACTCTGACAATGCTTTTGTTACATGGTCTAAATAAAGAATGTGAGATGTGATTAGGGAAATTATATGTCCAGAATAAAACAGTTTTATCCTTCATTAGATTCTAAAGAAGGAATGATTAAAAAAGGATTATAAAAAGCCCAGAGCTTGTGTCATCTCTATAACTAAGCAACTCTACCAAGCCCCCTATCTCTCTCTTCCCTTGCCTCAATCATCGCTGCCTTTCCACTTTTTTGGCCTTTGGTTAATTTCCTCATGAACATAAGCTTGGAGCCTTGTCACCTCACTTTTTTGGAGCCATGGATGAAGAAATTCTATGGAGAGGAAGTGGGTAGAGCTAGAACTAGCCAACCTAATCCACTCTAATGTGAGGTTTTGTGCTTGTTGATCCCAAAATCTGCTCACCATGACGGATAGCTGTAATAATGGCCTGGCCAGTGACAGGAGATGTTCTACGAAACAAGTCAAATGTCAGAGGGACTATGGCGGTCAATCCTCCGATGGTAAAGTCAGAAAAGGTGATGGGAATAAGTTGTATTTTAACTGAGAATGGATTGTTCACTTGGGTGTTGCATGGCTTGGCCTTTTTATAGGTTAAGGGATTGTATCGTTGGTAGATCTTCAACAATTATTTGAATGAAGTAGCATTGGAAGTGGAACAAAAGCTGGCACCTCTTAGAGTGGATATCTCAGCTAATTTGAATTAGTCAAGACAAGCTAAGCTGCTGATCTTGAGCACTCGCGAGCAAGGAGGTCTTTGTTGGAGCTCACCTTACCAAGCTACAAAGCTCATGAGCTGAGCTCATGGCCACGCACTCAACCCATGCCAATTTTATCATTATCAATTACCTACTAATTCAGACCTTGGATGGCTCATGTCATTTAATACACATGTTTGTTAGGTTCTCGAAAAGAGAGAACATCTGTTGTGCACATGCAATTGCCTAAAGAGTTGTTGTGGGTCCAGCGTGTAAAATTTTCACCCCTTCGTTGTGCAGTATGTCTCCGAGAGCCCTAAGAAGTTTGGTACTCCCTTGAAAAACCTGAGAGAAATTTGAATTTTTATGAAAAATGGCAAAATAGTAATTAGTCGCTACGGTATGTGTTGAAAACCCAAATTTTTTTAGAACTCAGATAATGAACCAGACCTCACCTTTGGATTCGTCTTGCAAAATCAAGTTACCCAGTCAATTTTTGTTGAATTTCAAGACAGTCAAATTTTTTGTGTTTTACGATACAATTGGACGTTGCGCGGCTAAAATAAACGCGATAGGTTTTAATTGTGAAATACGAAAAATAGTTTAAATTTAGTTCAAATAAAATATATTGAACATAACACAGAAAGAGATTTAATTGATACAGAATAAAATCGGAGCAAGAAAAGACGGGGACGTGTGGCACAACAAGGACCAAGTATTAAGGAGTATAAATAGGAGACAAAATCAGATTTTCTCCCCATTTTACACTAGATTTTTGGGAGAGGTAAAGAAGAGAGAGAAATGAGGATTTCTTTAAGCTTCTCTCTATGATCTACGGCCAACCGTTCGTCGGAATCCTTTGGGCCAAGAACAAAAGTTGTTCGATGCGATGAGAGCTACGCCTACTTATCAAAAAGTGCAGATTTTGATGAAGTATCAAGAACAGGATTTTTGAAAGTCAAATTCTAAAGCTTGAGTTGGGTTTTCTTGAAGTTTCTACCACTCATATTACGCTTCAAGAGATAGGGTTCTTCTTCTACCTAGGTTTATTTTCAATCTAGGGTTTCGTATGAAATGGATAGCATGAATTGAGATGAAATCTCTTGTCTAAATGTATTTCTAGTGTAACTAGAGTATGAGAAATGGTATGAGAATGAATAAAACCAATTTTGCATGATTTAAGTTTGTTGTGAATTGTTCATTGTGTGATTTCATGAGAATGTGATAAATTGGGCATAATCATGTGTTTACATGATTTTGTTCCTTTTGGGTGTTTGATAAAATGTCTATGATTGATTAAGTATGTTATTTGAATGGAATTGATATAACATGCTTTGTGATGATGGTTGGAATGTAATTATATGCTTTATAATATAAGTTACATTGAGGATTTGGAATTATTCATATTGTGCTCATGACATATTGAACATAATATTGCAATTGTAATTGAAATCTTAGTTGCATAATAATATGAATGCAATTGAACACTACATTGCATATGCACGAAAAATATCACATTCGTGAGCATGTGACACGGGCGTGGGTGTGTGCATGGTTTTAATCAAACACCATTCTTGATAGATTGATACGTGAGTTCAAAAAAGTTGGGCCAAGGTTCAACTGAGCTGCACAGGTTTGCATTGAAAATAGGGTTAGGGTTAGCAAGAAGGGCTAGATTGTCTCTCGGGTGCAAGACTCGGTTATTTGGGTATGCACTCCGTTAGTATTAAGACCATAAAGTGTGTCGGCATACGTGGAGCCGTTGGTGGAATTCCATAGATGCCGTGTTGGTTTGGTGCTCATTGATCCAAGTGCATAAATAACCACCCTAAGAAAGACCCGAGGTTTATAAATGGTCATTGGATTTTTAACATCAATGGCGGGAACTTGGAATGTCTGGATTCATGCGCATAACATTACATGTGTTGCAAGTATGAGTCTCACCTCATAACATGACATAACATTGTGACATTCATTCTTGAAGTTATATGTTCTTAGATGAATGATTGTTTGATTGTTGAATTGTATGTGAGAATTTTATATGCATCTAGGTTGGGGAGTATCCTTTTTAGGTGATACCCTATTTAGTGTGACTCACCCTTTATAGGACAATATTTCAAATGCGGGACAAGCGTCGATGGACGGCTCTCACTTGGGCCCTCATTGATTAAGAAAGCTGAGTTGTGGCTTTAAATTATATTTTTGGATATGTAATATTGTATAAAGGGTTATGTAATGAACCATTTATGGACTATATTTTGAGTATAATTTGATGTTATATGAGTTTGGGTGAATGTTGTATGAGATTGGATGAGTTGAAATTGAAAAAGGATTGAATAGGGGGAAAACTGGGCTCATCTACTGGTAGCAAGTATTGAGCTATCGGTAGAACAATTTCAGAGGACTCAACTACCGGTAGCACGTACACAAATTTTTACTGGTAGCTTTTTGGCAAAGGGCTCAGCTACCAGTAGTACGTACACGATCTACAGGTAGCTCCTCCAAAATTTTTAAAAATTTAAAATAACTTTGTCAAGCCTTCAGATCTTCAATCCTTCAAAGGATTGTAAATGGAGTAATATTAAGGACAAATTGATGTATATTGGATCTTAGAATGGTCAAGTGATTAAAATATATACAGATTATGCGTTTGGGAGTGCCCGGTACAAGGGAGACCTGCCCAAACTTTTTGTTGGTTATGATCCTAGTGTAGGGGATGTTATGATGCGATGTCGGGTTATGCCGCATTCATTAGTACTTCTGCGGATTGATGGGTGATCAACGGATTGTCAAAGGACCCCCGATTTTAGGGGCGTCACAACTTGGTATAAGAGCCTAGGTTTTTGATTTACCTAGGGCTTGCGGGACATGGGTCTAGGCCATTCCATCTATCATACATTACATGTTATGTGCTCTACATGCCACATGTTATGTGAATAATATGCATAATAAAATGTATATGGAGAACATAACATTAGGGGTCGGACAGAGATGGAATGGGACAGTTCAAGGTATGAATGTCTGCTAGTGGTTGGCACACGCCCTACTAGTGAGACAAGGAGAGAAATCTCAATATTTCCACTTTAATCCCTACCTTGAGATACTAAGTTAGTACTCTATTGCTATTTGACATGTGTGTAGATGGTAAATAGAGGAAGAGGATATCGGAACGGTCAAGAAGGTGCGCAGAACAACAACCAACCATCACCGGCCTTTGACCAACAAGCCTTTATGGAGGCTATAGGGACAATGCCGACTACCTTTGCACAAGCTAGCGCCAATGTGGGCCAAGGGGACTTAAGTGACCTCCAAAAATTTAAGGCACACAAGCTACTGACTTTCATGGGAGGAGCAGATTCGATGGTGGTTGACCATTGGTTCCAACAAGTTGATAAGATCCTAGAGGTTATGGAAATCATGTACAATGCAACTAAGATAAAGTTAGTTGCATTCTAGCTTGAAGGAATGACCCATGTATGGTAGGATTGGGCAAAGGCCTTAAAGAACCTAGAGGCAATGACCTGGGGAGAGTTCTTGGAGATCTTCATGGGCAAGTACTTCCCGTTGGATGTTTGGCAAGCGAAAGTCCATGAATTCTTGAATTTGAAGTAAGATACTATGATAGTGATGGAATACGTGGCTAAGTTCACAAAGTTAGCCCATTTTTCCAATGATTATGTGGCCACAAACTTGGCCAGAGTGAGGAGATTTGAGGATAGGTTGAAGTTGTCCATCTAGAGGAAGATTGTGGGTCACTACCTACAAGATTTGGACTCAATGGTTGAGACGGCCATGACCATTAAGAGAGAGGTGGAAGACACAAGGGGTATTCAGGAGACGGGTGCTAAGGACAAGAAGAAGGAGGGCTAATCCTATTTTTCTAGTTTGGGAATAAGTAGGAGACTTCTACCACACAAGGGTATCAAGGATAGGGCTATGGCTACCAAGGCCAAGGCCAAGGGCAATCCTCCCAAGACAGGAGAAATTCTAGGACCACCTATCAGGCGGGTCAGAGGACTTAATTCAATTGTCACCGACGAGGGCGTATAAAGTGGGATCATCCTCAAGGGTAGGGATCCCAAAGCTATATGACATCCCAGTCCCAGTTATCGGTGGGATAACCATATACATTCTTCATTCCTCCCTATCCTACCATGGGCCAAGGAAGTCTGTTCCAGTTTCAGGGTGCTGTACAGACCCTTACTATTTCACAAGTGAGGACTCTGTAATCAGGCCAAATAAGCCATGTCATGTGCCGAGGTCGAGAACAGGGCTTATAGGCTAGGACTTCGAGAACCTAGTGATTAAGGCTACATTATTAAGGGCAAGGGTATTATTTGATTCTGGTGTATCGTATTCATTTATTTCTGTATCATGTGTAAGGGATTTGGGCTTAGAGGTTGAGATCTTATAAGAGCAATTGCATGTGAGTTCACACCTAAGAGTTAGGGTATGCATTGATTAGAAATGTCGGGAGTGTGAGCTAGAGATCTTGAGGATTCTACTCATCGTGAACCTCAGGATCATGAACATGTCAGAGTTTGATGTCATCCTCGGGATAGATTAGTTAGCGGCACACCGAGTCGTCATTGATAGTGATTGGAAGAGGGTCACTACATGTACACCAGAGGTTGTTTGTTTCAAGTTTTAGGAAGAAAAACACAATGTTTTCCCAAGTAGTATATGATTTCATTGGCATGGGCAGTTGATGGGTTGACTTGCGAGCCTTACCCTAGAGGATGAGGTGAGACAATAATTAGGTCTACCTCGGGTGATTTGTGAGTATGCAGATATTTTTCCAGATGAGTTACCATGATTACCTCCATATCGGGATGTAGACTTCACCATTGAGTTGTACCCCAGTACATCTCCCATTTATATGACTTTGCATAGAATGACACATAAAGAGTTGCAAGAACTCAAGGTCCAGTTGTAAGAATTGTTGGATAAGGGTTTAATTAGACCGAGTACCTCACCTTGGGGCACTCTGGTGTTATTTACCAAAAAGAAGGACAAAACCCTTCAGCTATGTATAGATTACCGGTAATTAAATCAGGTTACCATCAAGAATACGTACCCTTTATCGCGAATTGATGATTTGTTCGATCAACTAAGAGGGGCACGAGTCTACTTCAAGATAGATCTGCGCACGAGATACCATCAGTTGAGGATTAGAGTGACAAATATCCCTAAGACAGTGTTTAGGACGTGATATGGGCATTTCGAGTTTACTGTGATGCCTTTTGGATTGACGAATGCCCTAACGACATTTATGGATCTCATGCATAGGGTGTTCTAACCCTACCTAGATCAATTTGTTGTGGTCTTTATTGATGACATCCTGATCTATTCCGAGTCTAAGGAGGAGTATGAGGTTCACTTGAGGATAGTTCTCCAGACCATGAGAGACCATCAGTTGTACACCAAGTTCTGCAAGTTCGAATTTTGGCTAATGGGTGAAATTTTTGGGACACGTAGTGTCAATTTCGAGTGTGTCAGTTGACCTAGAGAAGGTTGAGGCAGTCATGAGTTGGGAGAGGCTGAAGTTAGTTTTTGAGATACATAGTTTCTTAGGATTAGTGGGGTATTACAGGAGGTTTATAGAAGACTACTCCCAACTAGTGGTACCTATGACTAGATTGACCCAGGAAGGAGGTCAAGATTTAATACGATGACTTGTGTGAGAAGGCATTCCAAGAGTTGAAGAAGAAACTTACTTCAACTCCAATTTTGATAGTTTTGAAGAGGGGATAGAGTTATATGGTGTATTGTGATTTCTCAAAGGAAGGAGGAACTTACTTCAACTCCAATTTTGATAGTTTTGAAGAGAGGACAGAGTTATACGGTGTATTGTGATTTCTCAAAGGAAGGACTTGGGTGTGTTTTGATGCAGTCCAAGAGGGTGGTAGATTATGGTTCTCGATAGTTGAAAAGCCAGGAGCAGAACTACCCCACGCATGACATGGAGTTAGTGACAGTTGTCTTTGTCTTGAAGGCATGGTGCCACTATCTATATGGAGAGCAGTTTGAGGTATTTTTGGACCATAAGAGTCTGAAGTACATTTTTACTTAGTAGGACCTCAACATGAGGCAATGCAGATGGATTGAGTATTTGGAGGACTATGACTTCACTTTGCATTATCATCCCAGTAAGGCAAATGTGGTGGTTGATGTACTCAACTGAAAGTCATGGGAAATATTGACTAGTATAGCTTCTCGGGAGTAGTAGATGCTCGAGACTGTGGGGCAGTTCGGGCTAAACTACAGGGGTTAAACTCAGGGCACTTTGAAAATTTTAATGGCTACGACTTTTCTATTGAGTAGGGTGATCGAGTCCTAGGGGTAGGACACAAAAATATTGTCCATCAAAGATTGGGTACATTCAGGTACATATGATGAAGGTTAGGTCATTCATGCAAATGGTAGCCTTCAGTTCAGGGGAAGAGTTGTGGTTCCCCAGTCTGCGGATCTGAGAGAGGAGATCCTTAGGGAGTTTCATTGCTCCTATTTTGCTGTGCATCTAGGTGGCATGAAGATGTACCATAATCTTTGCCGCTAGTATTATTGGAGTGGGATGAAGAGGCACGTTGGAGCCTTTGCTAGTAGATGTCTCACGTGTTAGCAGGTAAGACTGAGTACCAAAGACCAGTAGGGTTGCTCCAACCTTTGGAGGTGATCGAGTGGAAGTGGGAGCACGTTACAATGGATTTTATAACCCATTTGCCATAGACATTACGTGGGCACAATGTAGTGTGGGTGATAGTGGACTGTCTTATGAAATTGTCACACTTTTTGGCAATGCAGATGACATTCACATTGGAGGAATTCTACAGGTTGTATGTACGGGAAATAGTTCGATTACATGGGGTGCCCATATCTATAGTATCAAATCGGGATTCCAGGTTCACGACCTATTTTTAGGAGAGTTTCCAACGGACCATGGGGATATAGTTAATGATGAGCACAACTTTTCATCCCCAGATGGACAGTCAATTAGAGAGGACCATTCAGAATCTAAAGGACATGCTACGGGCATGCGTCCTTGATCTCAAGAGTAGCTGGAAATAGCACTTACCCTTAGTGGAATTTGTCTACAATAACAGTTATCAGACGTGTATATAGATGACACCTTACAAGACACTTTATGGGAGGTCATGTAATTCTCTGATTTGTTGGATGAACGTTGGAGAGAGACCCTCCATGGGTTTGGATTTGATCAGAGATACCTTGAAGAAGGTGGACTTGATACGAAAATGTTTTCTGACGGCTCAAAGTTGACAGAAAAGCTACACTAACAAAAGACAATGACCTCTAGAATTCGAGATTGGTGATCACGTCTTAAAGGTGATCCCTAAAAGGGGAGTAGTCAGATTCAGGAAGTGGAAAAAGCTATCGTTGAGGTATATCGGGCCCTTCGTGGTACTCAAGAGGGTTGGTACAGTCGCTTACTAGTTGGCATTACCGCCAAATCTATCAGGTGTTCACGTGATATTTAATGTCTCCATACTCCAGAAGTACATTCCAGATCCTATGCATGTGGTGGATTGGGGTGAGCTAGTTGTTGATGCAGATGGGACATTCAAGGAGGAACTGGTGCATATCATAGATAGCCGAGAGCAGGTTTTGTGAGGCAAGACCGTGAAGTTAGTAAAGGTGTTGTGGTAGCATCATGGTGTGGAGGAGGCGACATGGGAGCTTGAGGACACTACTTGTACCACTTATCTGTTCTTGTGTGGGGATGGAGGCACCTTCTTCTACTCATGTAGCATTATTTGATTTGTTACATATGTATGTGGTTGAATGTGTATGTATGTGAAAATTTCGGGGATGAAATTTCAAGGGGGGAAGAATGTAAAATTTGAGAAAATTTGAATTTTTATTAAAAAGGGCAAAACGATAATTAACTGTTATGATATGGGTTGAAAATTTAAATTTTTCTAGAACTCGGATGAAGAAATAGGCCTTACCGTTGGATTCATCTTGCAAAATCTAGTTGTCCTATCAATTTTCGTTGAATTCCAAAATAATCAATTTTTTTGCATTTTACGATAGATCGGGCATTGCGCTGCTAAAATAAACGCGATCAATTTTTAATTGCGAAATCTGAAAAATATTTTAAAGTTAGTTCAAAAAAAATATATTGAACAGAACACGGAATGAGATTTAATTGATTCGGAACAAAATTGGATTAGGAAAAGACGGGGACGTGTGGCGTAATAAGGACCAAATATTAAGGCGTATAAATAGGGGAGAAAATCAGATTTTCTCTCCATTTTACACCAGATTTTCTAGAGAGAGAAAGAAGAGAGACAAGATTCTCTCTACGATCTAGGACCAACCGTTCGTTGGAATCCTTTAGGCCAAAAACAAAATTTATTCTACGCAACGAGAGCTACGCCAATGTATCAAAAAGTGCAAACTTTGATGAAGTCTCAAGAACGAGATTTTTGGAAATCAAATTCTAAAACTTGAGTTGGGTTTTCTTGGAGTTTCTACCATTCATATTACGTTTCAAGAGGTAGGGTTCTTCTCCTAACTAGGTTTATTTTTAACCTAGAGTTTCGTATGAAATGAGTAGCATGACTTGAGATGAAATCTCTTGTCTAAATGTATTTCTAGTGTAACAAGAGTATGAGAAATGGTATGAGAATGAATAAAACTAATTTTGCATGAATTGGGCTTATTGAGAATTTCTCACTGGGTGATTTCATAAGAATGTGATAAATTGGGCATGATCATGTGTTTACATGATTTTGTGCCTTTTGAGTGTTTCATAAAATGTCTTTGAATGATTAAGTATGTTATTTGAATGAAATTGATATAACATGCTTTGTGATGATGATTGGAATGTAATTATATTCTTTATGATATAAGTTACACTGAGGATTTGGAATTGTTTATATTGTGCTCATGACAAGTTGAACATGATGTTGCAATTGCAATTGAAATCTTGGTTGCATAATGATATGAAATGATTTTATATTACATTGCATATGCACTGGATGCATCACCTTCGTGGGCGTGTGACATGGCTGTGGGTGTGTGCGTGGTTTTGATCAAACACCATCCTTGGTGGGTTGATACGTGGGCTCAGGAAAGTTAGGCTTAGGTTCGACTGAGTTGCACGAGTTTGCATTGAAAATAGGGTCGGGGTTAGAAAGAAGGGCTAAATTGTCCCTCGGGTGCAAGACCCAGTGATTTAGATATGCACTCCGTTGGTATTGAGTCCATAAAGCGTGTCAGCGTACGCGGAACCGTTTGTGGAAGTCCATAGATGCCGTGTTGATGGGGTGCTTGTTGGTGAAAGTGCATAAATACCCACCTCAAAAAAGTCCCGAGATTTATAAATAGTTATTGGGTGTGTAACATCAATGACAGGTGAAATGCCTAGATTCATGCACATGACATTGCATGTATTATGGGAGCCAGTGAAGGCTCAGGTGGCTTTGCATGTGTGAATCTCACCTCATAACATAGCATAGCATTGTGACATTCATTCTTGAAGTTATACGTTCTTGGATGAATGCTTGTTTGATTGTTGAATTGCATGTGAGCATTTCATATGCATCTAGGTTGGGGAGTAGCCTCTTTAGGAGATACCCTATTGAGCGTGACTCACCTTTTATGGAGATAACATTTCAGGTGCGGGACAAGCATTGGTGGATGGCTCTCACTTGGGCTCTCGTTTATGAAGAAAACCGAGTTGTGGTTTTATATTACATTTTTGTAAAACAATTGTGTAATTAGTTTTTGGACATGTAATATTGTTTAAAGCTTTGTGTAATAAACTTTATGGACTATATATTGAATATAATTTGATGTTATATGAGTTTGGCTGAATGTTGTATGAGATTAGATGAGTTGAAATTGAAAAAGGATTGAATTGGGGAAAAATTGGGCTCATCTACCAGTAGCAAGTCTTGAGCTACCAATAGCACGATTCTAGAGGACTAAGCTATCGGTAGCACATACACGAGCTACCAGTAGCTCTTCCAAAAATTTACGCTGGTAGATTGTAGGTAGAGGGCTCAGCTACTAGTAACATGTACACAAGTTACCGGTAGCTTCTCCAAAATTTTGAAAAATTTAAAATAACTTTGCCATGCCTTCAGGTCTTGAATCATTTGGTTCAAAGGATATAAATGGAGTAATATTTAGGATAAATTGATGTATATTGGACCTTGGAATGGTCAAGTGATTGAAATGTATACAGGTTATGTGTTTGGGAGTGCTCGGTACAAGGAAGACTCAGTCCAAACTCTGTGTTGGTTACGATCCCGATGAAAGTGGATGTTATGACATGGTATCGGGTTATGCCGCATTCATGGGTACTTCCACGGCTTAATGGATGATCAACGGGTTGACAAAGGACCCCTAATTTTAAGGGCGTCAAATTGTTTCAGTATAACTCTTCACTCTAGAGCATATAGGTTGGAGTCATACTTTTCAGTTACACCTTTAACGACTTTGCTTTCTTAGGTGGAAGAATCTCAATCTTAATCTATAGTCCGTCTTGAATTCGTGCTCGATTTTTGCCCTTCTTTAATAGTTAATATCTCCATTCGACCCTTTCCCTTTCCATCAAATTTGTATATCAATCACCAAAGCATTTTGATTATGGCAAGTGATTCTGAACACACTTCTTCTGAGAACGTTCTAGTGTTAATGGCCCAAGCTCATGCGGCCATTGAGGATTCTGATTCCATTTAGGAAATTAGCTCTTTGTTCCTTAAGGTAATCAGAGCCAAGAACTATCATAGTTATCTTGACAAGGACGCCCTTCAAGAAATTTGGATATCATACAAGATCCTTGATTTTGTGCGTCTTAGGGTCCTGTCTTCTAATGAAACCACCAATTTTTTTTTGACCAATGAGGTCGGCTTTTACGAGTCCAACTTTGCAGCCGAACTTTGTTTTCTGATGCCTAGATACATTAGAGAAGCCCATCACCTTTTGAACCTCATTCCTGCTCAATTGACCCTAAATAGTAGGGGATTCTTGGTGAACATAGATGTCATTTGGAACAGAACTCATGGCCCCAACATTTAGGCTTCCTATATGTGACCTCTACTCCATCAAAACATGTGCTACACTTGTAAACCACAATTTGAACCATCATGCCCCAAGTTGTTACTGAAATTGCAATATGATTTAAAATTTTGATGCTTTCAAAACACGAGGTATGGATTTCTACATTTAACTATTAAAATGAACACCCAAAATGCAAGACACATATTTAAAAGACCAAGGCATTCCTAATTCTTACAAATATCAAAAACTTGAGCAATATTCCCCTATCCTTTAAGCATAAGGCTACGAAACACATCATTCGAATGCCCGAATCAAGCACACATGAGCATCACTATAGCCTCAAATACTAGTCCAGAGTATGCACCCACACATTCATTTTCAAACTCGTGTGTGTGTGAATTGGACAATTAATTTGAGCATTTACACAACAAAATTCACATTCGATTGGCTAGCCAAATTCAGCTTCAATGCAAAACTCACCAAGGGTCTCTCTTAACAATGAATCACACTCTAGTGATCCTGGCATGATCTTTATGTGTACTTGTGAGATAGAACCTTGTGCACAAAACAAAGTATGCTCACATGTAATCCAAAAATGAAGTTTATGCATAAATATGAAACGACCTTGGCATACTCTTATGAAAGGAATGCTAGCCGATTAGGTAGCAAGACTAACTCCTCTTTTTCTTTAAAAGTATGCATCCTCCATGCTTTTCTAGATTATTTAGGAATTTCACGAGTTGTAATGAGGCCTTGGGGTGAATTCTAGGTAAATGAACGAAGGCCAGAGGATAACAAAGAGGGTTGTTCCGAGTGAATGGCCATTGTTTTAAGTATCTCCCTTTTCATGGGCTTTTCCGTCTAACATCATCACTACACCCTTTATTTCTTTTTCTCTCTTTTCCTTTTATTTTGTCATTATTTTCTTCTTTTCACCCCTTGTTTCTCCTTTTCTTGGATTTTCATTCTTTTATCGTTCAACTCTTTGAGTTTCAACATCATTCATCCCTTTTGTTGGAGTTTCCATATACTTCCCTCTCTTTTATGATCACTCATATTCAGATCTAGGAACAACCAAGGTGAGGCAGTTTTTTTTTATCATTTTACATTGGCTTGGTCAAATGTATGGCATGGAAACAAATTTACAATTAAGGCTCAATCACGACACTAAGGATAAAATTTTACAAGAAAAAGGCCTAAGACTCAAAGTAAATCAAAGATGGCCTAGTATCATTTCTAGATAGGCATGGGAGAGAATTGTACATATCAAGGCAAAGTCAATCAACTACCCAAATGTACCTAACCAAAACAAGAATAATGAAATTATTGAACACAATTGGAATTTGAAAAATTTTCCTTGAGTAAATGTAAGTTCCCTCCAACAAGGATTGACACTAAAGCTCTCATGGGTTCTTATTCATCTCCACTATTCATGTCAAGCCTAAAATATGAATCCAATCCATAAATTGCTGAAATTACACATTCAGGGAGCACATATGGTTGAGTTCAAAAGCATATACATATGTGATACTCACGCATAGGATGGATTTCCATAATGTGCTCAAGGTTCAATACAAAGATCAACATATCAACAAACCCATAACACTCTAAATAAGAGAATATAAATCAACCTTTAGATATTTTTCACAAAATTTTTCAAAATTTTCACATAATTTGCAGCTATTGTGAACAAAAATCTGTATGATATGTGAAAGGTGAATTTTCACCATAAAAATTTGGTATTATGAACAAAAATTTCAACAAACATTGGTGTATCATCCTAATGGTGCACCTCACCCCCCAACTTGATTCATGGATTGTCCTCAATGCAACAAAAAAGATATAATATGCAATGACGGACTGTAAAAAGATGAGTAGGGTTAGAGAACACCTCACACTTGAGCTTTGAAAAAAATACCAATATCTACAACTAAAAAAACAACACTATATGAAGAGATAAAGTAAGTAACATTAATAGTTAAAGTAAATAAAAATGACTGTACACTAAAAAGCATAAGAATAGTTATTTCTCCAACAAGTCTGGATAAACTGGATCCACCAATTCTTCCTCCACTCCTTGTCCTTCAAAACCCTCAAAAAATGGCTTATGTCTTTGGTCATTGACCTTGAATGTCCTGCCATCCTTAGGGTTTGTGACTTCCACGGCTCCACTAGGGTAGGCCATCTTGACAAGATAGGGGCCATCCTAACAGGATCGAAATTTTCCTTGAAAGATTGAGAGACGAGAGTTGTATAAGAGCACTTTTTTGGCCGGACTCAAATGACTTCCTCACAGTGGATTTTTCATGAAAGATCTTAGCTCACTCTTTTGAAAATTTTGAGCTTCATATGCATCTCTTTGAATCTCTTCCAATTCATTCATTTCTAGCTTCCTATTTTCTTCGACCATTCTCAAATTTGAAGTTTAAAGTCTTTATGGCCCAATAGGTCTTGTGTTCCATTCGACTGACAAATGGCAAGTCTTTCCATAGACGAGCCAATAGAGAGACATACCTAGGATAGTCTTGTAAGTAGTACGGTAAGCCCATAGGGCATCGGTCAGTCTAAATGAGCAATCTTTCCTATTCGGGTTCACCATTTTCTCTAAGATATTTTTGATCTCCCTATTGACCAACTCAGCTTGGCCATTGGTCTGTGGGTGGTATGCGGTAGACATCTTATGTGTGACGCCATATTTATGCATAAGAGATGCAAATGAGCTATTACAGAAATGCGAACCACCATCGCTTATCATAGCATGAGACATCCCAAACCTTGAAAAGATGTTCCCTTTCAAGAATTTGACCACGATCTGGTGATCATTATTCTTGGTTGGGATAGCCTTCACCAATTTGGACACATAGTCCACTGCCAATAGAATGTATAGGTAGCCAAACGGCATGGGAAAAAGACCCATAAAATCAATGCCCCAACAATCAAATATCTCTATAACAAGTGTAGGGGAGAGGGGCATCATGTTCCTTCAGGTCACACTACCCAATATTTGGCACCTATCGCATTCTTTACAAAATGAAACACATTTTTTATTAAGCGAGGGCCAGTAAAAAACTGATTGTAGAATTTTTTCCTAAGTCTTCTTGGAAGAGAAGTGGCCACCGCATGCTTCCGAGTGGCAAAATGCAAGGACATCCCACTGCTCATTTTCTGGTACGCATCTCTGCATGACTTGGTTAGGGCAATTTTTGAACAGGTATGGGTTGTCAAAGTAAAAGTACTCATCGATGCAATGGTATTTGTCCTGTAGCAAGATAGTTACATATGTCAGCATACCATGGACAAATAGAATGAATAAAAAGTAAATGCTCAATAGGGAAAAATCAGGGATAGGAATGTGCTCATTGGCTTCTTGCACCACCAGTCGGGATAAATGGTCTGCCACCACATTCTCAACTCCTTTTTTGTTTTTGATCGTCAAATTAAATTCTTATAGGAGGAGTATCCACCTAATGAGTCTTAGTTTTGCATACTGCTTAGACAACAAATACTTCAAAGCAGAGTGATCGGTATAGACTACTATAAATGAACCAATAATGTAGGACCAAAATTTATCCAATACAAATACTACTGCTAGCAATTCTTTTTCGGTGGTGGTATAATTCATTTGTGCCTCATTAAGGGTTTTGGTAGCATAGTATATTACATAAGGTATCTTATCTTCCCTTTGATCAAGCACAGCACTGACCGCGTAATCACTCACATCGCTCATAAGCTCAAATGGTATATCCCACTTGGGTGGTCGCATAATTGGAGGTGTAGTAAACATGCTTTTCAATTTTTTGAAAGATACCTCACAATTATCTGACCAAACAAATGGGACATCTTTTGAAAGTAAATTGGTTAAAGGTCAGGCCAATGTACTAAATTCTTTAATTAAATGATGATAAAAGTCGNAAGATACCTCACAATTATCTGACCAAACAAATGGGACATCTTTTGAAAGTAAATTGGTTAAAGGTCATGCCAATGTACTAAATTCTTTAATGAAATGATGATAAAAGTTGGCATGACCAAGAAATGACCTATTATCTTTGATTACCTTTGGCGTTGGGAGGTTGAAAATTGCCTCAACCTTTGATTTTTTTGACTTCAATCCCTTTTGCCGAGAAGATGTGCCCGAGCACAATTCCTTATGTCACCATGAAGTGGCACTTCTCCTAATTGAGGACCAAGTTCTTCTCTTCACATCTCTCAAGAAATTTCTCCAAATTCTCTAAACATTCATCAAATGAATCCCCAAACATCGAGAAATCATCCATAAATACCTCCACTATCTTCTCCACTNGGACCAAGTTCTTCTCTTCACATCTCTCAAGAAATTTCTCCAAATTCTCTAAACATCCATCAAATGAATCCCCAAACATCGAGAAATCATCCATAAATACCTCCACTATCTTCTCCACTATATTACTGAAGATCCCATCATGCAACGTTGAAAAGTTCCAGGGGTATTACACAGCTTGAAAGGCATGTGGCGGTAGGAAAAAGTACTGCAAGGACAAGTAAAGGTGGTCTTCTCTTGATATTCCAATGTAATCTCGATTTGATTGTAGCTAGAGTACCCATCCAAGAAACAATAGAACAAGTGTCCAGCTACTCTTTCCAATACTTGATCAAGGAATGGCGAAGGGAAGTGATCCTTTCTTGTGCAAGAGTTGAGCTTCTGATAGTCGATGCATGCTCTCCATCCGGTTATCACCCTAGTTGGAATCAAATCATTATCCTCATTTTCTACCATAGTGACCCCTAATTTCTTCGGTACCACTTGAGTGGGGCTCACCCATGTCGATAATCGGGAAGATGAGGCCCATGTCGAGTAGTTTTAGTACCTCATCTCTCACCACATCCTTCATGATTGAGTTCAACCTTTTTTGTGGTTGTCGAGGCGACTTGGAGTCATCCTCAAGATAGATGCGGTGTGTGCAAATGAGGGGGCTTATCCCCTTAATGTCGGCAATTGTCCAACCAATAGCTTCCTTGTGCCTCCTCAACACTTTCAAAAGATACTTTTCTTGTTTTTCATCCAGAGTTGAGCTTATCACCACCGGAAAGGTCTTATCATCCCCAAAATATTCATACTTAAGATTGGATGGTAGTGGCTTCAACTCCAAAATGGGATTTTGCACGGTTAAAGTAAAAATATTCTTGTCTAGACACGGAAGTTTCTCAAATGTAGGAGTCCATTTTTCTAACCCTTTCAAGCTCTCTGGCTCCTCTTTCTCTTCAACCTCTTCTCCCCCCAATTTCTACATGTCCAACAACTCCAAGTGCTCCTCCACCAATGTGTTAATCCTATTAACTTCTTGCACTTTCTCATCATCCCCCGGTTGTTTGTTCAAATTGAACACATTAAAGTCCATAGTCAAGCTCCCGAAAGTAAGTTTCATAAGACCATTCAATTAATAACAACATTAGAGGTAGCAAGGAACAATCTACCTAATATAACAAGAATTTGGGAGCAAGGGTTAGCAATAGGGTGAGTTTCAAGCACAATAAAGTCGACAGGAAAATAAAAGTTATCTACTTGAACCAAAACATCCTAAACCACTCCCTTTAGTGTTCAAATGCTTCAATCCGCCAACTGAAGAGTGATTGAAGTCGGCTTTAACTCTTCAAGTTGGAGTTATTTGTACACCGAGTAGGGTAGGAGGTTGAGACTTGCCCCTAAATCAAGAAGTGCTTGCTCCACCCGACAATTCCCTATTGTGATGGCAATTATGGGGTAGTTGGGTTCCTTGAAATTTGGTGGGGTGTTCGTCCTCAAGATTGAGCTCACTTGCTTGGTGAGGAATGCCATTTTGTGGACGTTGAGTTTCCTCTTTACTGTGCACAAGTTCTTCAAGATCTTTGCACATGATGGAATTTTCTTTATAGCGTCGAGGAGTGGGATGTTGATTTTCACTTGCTTGAACATTTCAATTATATCAAAATAGTTAGCCACCTTGACGGGTGGCTTCAAACGATTAGGAAAAGTGACAGGAATGGGGGAAACATGCACACATTCGTCAACATTTTTTTCTTTCTCACTCACCTCACATTTTTTCTTCTCAGTCACCTCACCTCGTCATGTCACCCTTGGTCTCGTTCTCTATTAACAATGTGGCCTTGGGTGAGACTTTTGGCACAATGGTCTTGTCAATTTATTTGCCACTTCGAAGGGTGCTGACCGCCTTGAGTTGCTCACAACTCTCCCTTAGGGGCTCCGATGACACAACGACATGTTGACCTCTAGGGTTTTCTTGGAGTTAAGTGGAGAATTTCCCCTTCTCTTGTTGTGATGCTCCTATAGTGTTTGTCAACTTCGTGAGTTGAGTCCTAATGTCATTAAAAGTTGTGACATTTTGATTGTTGATGGCGATTTGGATTTGGATGAAATTATAAACCACTTCCTCCGCATTCCTCTTATAGGGAGGTTGGTAGGTGGGAGGATTAGATGGTCCTTGGAAAAAAATTTGTGGAGGTGAACTTTGGGAGAAATTTTGTGAAGGTGGATTTTTGTGAATACTCTTGTGGATTTGACCGGGGGTATTGAGAACTAGACGCTTGAACTTGGCCTTGGTATTGAGTTTGCTTTGGTGACACGGGAGATGAATATGTATTAGAACCATGAGGAATGAAATTCTCATTTCTCCAACTAAAGTTCGGGTGATTACTCAAACCCGAATTGTAAGTGTTTGAGTGCGGGGAGAATGATTGCCTTGTTTGGTTAAAGGCATTGACTTGCTCGTGGTACACTTCCTTAAGCGTCGGAATGTTGGAGCACTCCGATATGGAATGCTCTACACTCTTACAAATTGAGCAAAACTCCTTGGTCTTTGAAACATTGGACACCTTGTGTCTCCTATTGACCTCAATACTCTCAACTTTCCTAGACAACTTGGCAATTTCGGAAAGCAAGTCTTCCTAGTCTCTCAAGTCATACATCCCTCCCCCATGTGCTTGATTACTACCCTAAGGAGAAGACCTCAGTACATCGGTGGGATCTGTAATGTCCCAATATTGTGTATTTTGGGCCAATGTACTGAAGTATTCTAGGGCCTCTTTGAGGTCCTTATTTAAGAACTCATCATTGCACATCATGTCAATGAATTGTCTATGGCCCCGTGTAATTCCTTTATAGAAGAAACTCACCAATTGCCATGATTCAAAACCATGATGTGGAATTGATTGTAGTAATTCCTTGTAGTGATCCCAACAGTTGTAAAATTGTTCATTGTGCTTTTTCAAAAATTTTTGGATTTGTCTTTTAAGAGTGGTGGTTTTAGGCATCAGAAAGAATTTCTTCAAAAACTCAAAAAGCATTTGAGCCCAAGAAGTTATGGATCAAGGCCGTGAGGAATTCAACCACGTTTTGGCTTTGTGCTTAAGGGAAAAGAGAAACAATTTCAAACGAGCTATGTCTTCCATAGCATGATAAGTGTTGAAGGTTGCAACTATATCCTCAAATTCATTGATATGCAAATAAGGATTCTCCCTTTCAATTTTGTGGAATGTAGGGAGTAGTTGCAACATACCTGGCTTAACTAGGAAGACATGAGCTTGGACCAGTAGGAGAATGCATGAGGGAGTGGTGCTTTGAGTTGTTTGAAGGTAATCCCTCATTGACCTCACTGGAGGATCAAGTTGGATGTTGTTTCCTTCGTTCCTAGGAGGGAGGTGCATTCTTGGGTTTGGAACTCTAGGTTCTTGCACTCCACCTTCCCTTGGGACATTCATATTAGCACCCAACTCCTCAAAGTTGTCACCGACATTCTCGGGTGGGTCTTGGTCAATGTTCATATTGGGGCCGAAAGGTTGTCTAACCAATCAATTTTGTTCCTTCCGTCCCCACACACAACACACTATCTAAAAATGAAAATATAAACAACAAAAATATATATAAGGAGCAACATACCTCAGCCCGTGATGAAGATCACGGGACTTACCTCTGTTGTCCAAAAATTACCTTCTAAATTCAATGCTTTGCCTTCCTCGGCAACGGCGTCTAAAATACTTGGATGTTTATTTCATTATATTCCCTATTCTCCGAACATGAACCCTTAATGTGTATATGACTTATGTGTGTGGGTGAGTGTCACTCTCACTTGGGTTCGATGCAAAAATTGGGTCAACGTGTGTGTGGAATGAAATATATGTGTGTGTCTGAACAAAAGTGCTCCCCAAGCACAGAGAGACTTTCGAGTGTCGTGTTTTACTTGAGAATCGTATTCCAAGGTCGTCTCCACAGGGAAGGGGGTGAATTGATTTCAAGGTGATTTTGATAAAAAAATGAAAAGTGTAAAAATCTTTGATGTTTGGGTTTGGTGATTTGTATTCTTGGTGAAAATAGTGTTAGCTAATCCAAAGAGGTCATTCCAATAGGAATGCCAAATCAACTCAAGACCTTCCTCCAATAGTGCCCAGATGTTTGATTGATTCATAGAAAGTGCAGGACTAAAATGGAGGTGAGGATTCAAGTATACCCCGTGACAAGTCTATGGTGTATCAAGTACTCACATCCACGTTCACACTCAACCTAGTCAAAACAAATCATCATACACTACGAGGAGGAATGAAAAAAGGTTGATTTGGCATACTCGAGAGGAATTCTTCCTTGGATTAGCCAACTTAAAAGCTTAGCTAATCATATCTAAAGCAAAGACATAAACTTAATGGAGAGACATTGTAAAGAAATGAAGATTGGAGCTTAGTTTAATACAAGAAACATAGACTATGAAAAAAAAATATTCAATACCCATTGCAAAGCTTAAAATTGAAGAAAACTTGATACAACAATGGTGAAATCCAAAATGTAGCATTAAACTTGCAAGGTACTTGTAATAAATGACATTAAAGACATTAAATGAAGGTTACATAAGTCTTACAGGAGCTACAAGTGAAAATGGATGGAAGAAAATACAAAAATATAAATTTCTCTCTCTAGCACTTTATCTTCTTCATTGGAGCTTCCTTCTTTACAATGCAATATAATGTCAATAATGGTGTATGGAGCTTGCAAAAAATGTCCATGGAGCTCCCTAGGGTCTGTGTGATAGGCCTCTCATCCATAGGAGGCTGATTGGATGAAATGGGCAGGCTAGCACAGACCTAGCCTGCACCCCCAAGCTTCACCTCTTCTTTCTTCTCATTAATGTCCAAGCCTCCAGAGTCTAAGCTAGGGTTGAGGAGGGGATGTCTGTGTGTAGGAGTGTCAGGGAACAGGTGGGAGACCCAATGGTGGGACCCCCAAAGTTGCAGAGCTTGAGTTGTAGAATCTGGCATTTTTTTAGCAAAACCTACTGATAGGTCGATGAAAACCTACTGATAGGTTTTAATCCAGTGAGCAAAACCAATCGGTAAGTTTACTGTAGGTGCAGGTCCAGTAGCCAAAACCTACCGGTAGATTTTCACTTGTTTTGTTGAATTCTTGGTTCCTTCACCTTCCAAGCTATCGTCTAGCCTCCACCTCATCTCCATTGACCTTAAGCACCATGATAGGGCCTAACATGCACCATTTAAGCCCTTTTCTCTACAAGCATACCGAAACTCCATTAATATCTCAAAACATTGCAATATCTCTCATTCTCACCACAAAAGTAAGCATAAAAAAAGGTGCAAATGTATATAAGATATGCAATATTTTGTGCTAATCAGAGAGGTGATGAAATTAGTTTTTATACTTCAACAAAAAAAATTTTGTTTTGCTGCTAAGAGGACTCGAAGTCTAGATCTCATTAATTCCCCACCCTTTGCACGTGCTGTCTCTGTTTCAAGTGTTTCTTGGAACATCCTTTTTTTGGCTTGTTTCCAAGACAACTGAGGTGAAACAAAAATAAAAACAATTACCAAACACATTTTTGTTTATTTTTATGGCAAAAATTAAAAATAAAGACACAAAACAAGAAGCAAAAACAACAAACAAGCATCCCCATGGTGTTTGGTTTGGTTAGCTGATTGAATCTAAATGTAGAATTATGATTTAATGGGAATTTAGGGGAGGTTAGTGTAATTAACCAATAGTGGAAGCCAAGCAAAGACACACTTGTCTTGCTTATGACCATCCTTAGCTAAAAGGGTCGATGGAGAGGTGTAAAAGGGGGGGGGGTTCTCATTTTGATGTGGGAATCTTTGGTTTTGAGAGAGAGTGTGTGTGTGTGTATGAGAGAGAAAGAAATGGTGGTGAAGAGCTTCAAACAAAACCAATGGAGAGCTTTGGCTTGGAAGGGGAAGTTGACTTCATCAAGGTGAAAATCATCTCCTTAAATCTTTCTTACTCTTCATAATTTTCTTAGGCAATAGTTAAGAACAAGAATTTGAATGATTGTACATGACCATGGGTGATTTTCGGGGATGTTGAGTACAGTTAGAGTTCAGGAGTCTAAGGTTGAATCACCTGAAGACTCCAACGAAACTCTAACGAAGAAAAACTTTTGGTGGGTTAACTTTACATCATGTAATTTATGTGTTTTGGGTGACTAGAGTATAAATGGTTTAATGTTTATAAGTGGTTGGGTGTGGAAGAGAGAGGGAGGGTAGGTGTTTAAATCGAGATTTGTAACTTCTGTTCAGTTAAGAACTAGTACCACAGTGTGTAGAACCGGTACAAAGGATTCTACTATATGTGTAGAACTAGTNGAGGAATGAAAAAAGGTTGATTTGGCATACTCGAGAGGAATTCTTCCTTGGATTAGACAACTTAAAAGCTTAGCTAATCATATCTAAAGCAAAGACATAAACGTAATGGAGAGACATTGTAAAGAAATGAAGATTGGAGCTTAGTTTAATACAAGAAACATAGACTATGAAAAAAAAATATTCAATACCCATTGCAAAGCTTAAAATTGAAGAAAACTTGATACAACAATGGTGAAATCCAAAATGTAGCATTAAACTTGCAAGGTACTTGTAATAAATGACATTAAAGACATTAAATGAAGGTTACATAAGTCTTACAGGAGCTACAAGTGAAAATGGATGGAAGAAAATACAAAAATATAAATTTCTCTCTCTAGCACTTTATCTTCTTCATTGGAGCTTCCTTCTTTACAATGCAATATAATGTCAATAATGGTGTATGGAGCTTGCAAAAAATGTCCATGGAGCTCCCTAGGGTCTGTGTGATAGGCCTCTCATCCATAGGAGGCTGATTGGATGAAATGGGCAGGCTAGCACAGACCTAGCCTGCACCCCCAAGCTTCACCTCTTCTTTCTTCTCATTAATGTCCAAGCCTCCAGAGTCTAAGCTAGGGTTGAGGAGGGGATGTCTGTGTGTAGGAGTGTCAGGGAACAAGTGGGAGACCCAATGGTGGGACCCCCAAAGTTGCAGAGCTTGAGTTGTAGAATCTGGCATTTTTTTAGCAAAACCTACTGATAGGTCGATGAAAACCTACTGATAGGTTTTAATCCAGTGAGCAAAACCAATCGGTAAGTTTACTGTAGGTGCAGGTCCAGTAGCCAAAACCTACCGGTAGATTTTCACTTGTTTTGTTGAATTCTTGGTTCCTTCACCTTCCAAGCTATCGTCTAGCCTCCACCTCATCTCCATTGACCTTAAGCACCATGATAGGGCCTAACATGCACCATTTAAGCCCTTTTCTCTACAAGCATACCGAAACTCCATTAATATCTCAAAACATTGCAATATCTCTCATTCTCACCACAAAAGTAAGCATAAAAAAAGGTGCAAATGTATATAAGATATGCAATATTTTGTGCTAATCAGAGAGGTGATGAAATTAGTTTTTATACTTCAACAAAAAAAATTTTGTTTTGCTGCTAAGAGGACTCGAAGTCTAGATCTCATTAATTCCCCACCCTTTGCACGTGCTGTCTCTGTTTCAAGTGTTTCTTGGAACATCCTTTTTTTGGCTTGTTTCCAAGACAACTGAGGTGAAACAAAAATAAAAACAATTACCAAACACATTTTTTTTTTATTTTTATGGCAAAAATTAAAAATAAAGACACAAAACAAGAAGCAAAAACAACAAACAAGCATCCCCATGGTGTTTGATTTGGTTAGTTGATTGAATCTAAATGTAGAATTATGATTTAATGGGAATTTAGGGGAGGTTAGTGTAATTAACCAATAGTGGAAGCCAAGCAAAGACACACTTGTCTTGCTTATGACCATCCTTAGCTAAAAGGGTCGATGGAGAGGTGTAAAAGGGGGGGGGGTTCTCATTTTGATGTGGGAATCTTTGGTTTTGAGAGAGAGTGTGTGTGTGTATGAGAGAGAAAGAAATGGTGGTGAAGAGCTTCAAACAAAACCAATGGAGAGCTTTGGCTTGGAAGGGGAAGTTGACTTTATCAAGGTGAAAATCATCTCCTTAAATCTTTCTTACTCTTCATAATTTTCTTAGGCAATAGTTAAGAACAAGAATTTGAATGATTGTACATGACCATGGGTGATTTTCGGGGATGTTGAGTACAGTTAGAGTTCAGGAGTCTAAGGTTGAATCACCCGAAGACTCCAACGAAACTCTAACGAAGAAAAACTTTTGGTGGGTTAACTTTACATCATGTAATTTATGTGTTTTGGGTGACTAGAGTATAAATGGTTTAATGTTTATAAGTGGTTGGGTGTGGAAGAGAAAGGGAGGGTAGGTGTTTAAATCGAGATTTGTAACTTCTGTTCAGTTAAGAACTAGTACCACAGTGTGTAGAACCGGTACAAAGGATTCTACTATATGTGTAGAACTAGTTCTACCAAGGTAGAACTGGTGCCTTGTAGTACTAGTAGGAATTACATCGGTGTTTGTGGGGAAAATCAAGGTAACTTTCTTTAGAAAAGTCCAATTGATGCACCATTTTTTTGTTTGGAACCTAAACTCAAAAGTCTTACGAACCACATAGATTCCAATACCTAATTCTTTTTGTGTAAACGTTGGTGGCCATTGAAAGTGGGATTAAAATCATAACTTTTGTCGTAAATACTCAATCCTTTACCATCCATTCTTTGAACATTTCAAAGACATTCTATTGGGTTAAAAAAATCCTAGATGGAATAATTTATCTACAAATACATGATCAATGGGTTATATCTGATTTTAGTAAAGAAAATAGGGTGTTAGCAATGAAGAGCTTTCATCCAATTGAGTTTAAAATAACTCTTTATGGATTAAATTGTTATAAGTATATCATTATGAGGTATTCAGGTCCACCCTTTGGATATAGACAAAATGTACTATTTTTTGGGGTGGAGTGTAACATCTAGGTTCTTATGTAATTGATCTAAAACCTTATCAAGGTATTTATAGGATCTTAAATAAGTTCCTTATGGGTTTAATGGCTTACAAATACATGGAATGGGATTTAAACTAGAATTGAGATGAGAAAGGTGGGTAAAAGATGAGTAAAGTTTAGGGTGGCTAAGAATGCACCATTTGGAAGGGAGTTTAGGATATGCTAACACATGCATGGACATTTAGCTATAAATGCATAATTAAGATTAAATGCATCTATGGAAGGTATTTATATGTGGTAATTATGATGTGCGATAGGAACAAAGGTGTTGACTCCTACAACAGGAATGTTTAAAANGTTCTACCAAGGTAGAACTGGTGCCTTGTAGTACTAGTAGGAATTACATCGGTGTTTGTGGGGAAAATCAAGGTAACTTTCTTTAGAANGTTCTACCAAGGTAGAACTGGTGCCTTGTAGTACTAGTAGGAATTACATCGGTGTTCGTGGGAAAATCAAGGTAACTTTCTTTAGAAAAGTCCAATTGATGCACCATTTTTTTGTTTGGAACCTAAACTCAAAAGTCTTACGAACCACATAGATTCCAATACCTAATTCTTTTTGTGTAAACGTTGGTGGCCATTGAAAGTGGGATTAAAATCATAACTTTTGTCGTAAATACTCAATCCTTTACCATCCATTCTTTGAACATTTCAAAGACATTCTATTGGGTTAAAAAAATCCTAGATGGAATAATTTATCTACAAATACATGATCAATGGGTTATATCTGATTTTAGTAAAGAAAATAGGGTGTTAGCAATGAAGAGCTTTCATCCAATTGAGTTTAAAATAACTCTTTATGGATTAAATTGTTATAAGTATATCATTATGAGGTATTCAGGTCCACCCTTTGGATATAGACAAAATGTACTATTTTTTGGGGTGGAGTGTAACATCTAGGTTCTTATGTAATTGATCTAAAACCTTATCAAGGTATTTATAGGATCTTAAATAAGTTCCTTATGGGTTTAATGGCTTACAAATACATGGAATGGGATTTAAACTAGAATTGAGATGAGAAAGGTGGGTAAAAGATGAGTAAAGTTTAGGGTGGCTAAGAATGCACCATTTGGAAGGGAGTTTAGGATATGCTAACACAGGCATGGACATTTAGCTATAAATGCATAATTAAGATTAAATGCATATATGGAAGGTATTTATATGTGGTAATTATGATGTGCGATAGGAACAAAGGTGTTGACTCCTACAACAGGAATGTTTAAGATCTTATTCAAGAATGGGGATCATGCAACATCGGGACTTAAAGTGAGTGTATTCTTGTGCGTGCATGAGATCAGTTTAAATGTGTTTTATATGTTATGTATTGTGTAATGAGGTGCCTTTTTGCTTGTGATTGGTACTATAAATAAACTTTAGCATATTATTGAAATGGTTTTAAGTGAGTTGATATGTGATTGGGTGAGTGAATTTATTATGCAATATGAATGATTTGTTGAATGATGGTGCCTTAAAGGCTTATGCTATTTGTTGTTAATAAATAGTTGTGAGGTTTTTCTTATTGGTCATAATAGAATTGTGATTACTATGTGGTGTATGATTATTAAGAGTAATCTTATTGCTGAATTATATATTAATAACAACTATATGGTTAGTGGGGTCGATATTTTCAAAATGGCAGATATGTAACCTGTGTGGCGGATATAGCCTGTGTGGATAATATGGTCTGCATGGCAAGATCAATTGAGTGACAAATATTGAGATAACTCTAATGGGATGCTAACTGGTAATGACATATTGTAAGATTGCTAAAGAGACAAATAAGCTTATATATGACTACTGAAAGTGCGATTTAGTTAATTGTAAATATAATAATTGTTTATGTATTATTTGCTAATGTTGTTGATTGTTATATACACTCAGTGAACGTGTGTGCTCACCCCTTTAGGGCCTATTTTGTATGTTTCTAGGGAGGGGTTTGGATTGGCTTGTCCAAACCCGAGTATAACCCAAAGATGAGATTCAAAAATGGGATTCAATATTCAATACCATCCATTCTTATGTTTGGTTTGCGCANCAAGTCATACATCCCTCCCCCATGTGCTTGATTACTACCCTAAGGAGAAGACCTCAGTACATCGGTGGGATCTGTAATGTCCCAATATTGTGTATTTTGGGCCAATGTACTAAAGTATTCTAGGGCCTCTTTGAGGTCCTTATTTAAGAACTCATCATTGCACATCATGTCAATGAATTGTCTATGGCTCCGTGTAATTTCNAAGTCTAGATCTCATTAATTCCCCACCCTTTGCACGTGCTGTCTCTGTTTCAAGTGTTTCTTGGAACATCCTTTTTTTGGCTTGTTTCCAAGACAACTGAGGTGAAACAAAAATAAAAACAATTACCAAACACATTTTTTTTTTATTTTTATGGCAAAAATTAAAAATAAAGACACAAAACAAGAAGCAAAAACAACAAACAAGCATCCCCATGGTGTTTGATTTGGTTAGTTGATTGAATCTAAATGTAGAATTATGATTTAATGGGAATTTAGGGGAGGTTAGTGTAATTAACCAATAGTGGAAGCCAAGCAAAGACACACTTGTCTTGCTTATGACCATCCTTAGCTAAAAGGGTCGATGGAGAGGTGTAAAAGGGGGGGGGGTTCTCATTTTGATGTGGGAATCTTTGGTTTTGAGAGAGAGTGTGTGTGTGTATGAGAGAGAAAGAAATGGTGGTGAAGAGCTTCAAACAAAACCAATGGAGAGCTTTGGCTTGGAAGGGGAAGTTGACTTTATCAAGGTGAAAATCATCTCCTTAAATCTTTCTTACTCTTCATAATTTTCTTAGGCAATAGTTAAGAACAAGAATTTGAATGATTGTACATGACCATGGGTGATTTTCGGGGATGTTGAGTACAGTTAGAGTTCAGGAGTCTAAGGTTGAATCACCCGAAGACTCCAACGAAACTCTAACGAAGAAAAACTTTTGGTGGGTTAACTTTACATCATGTAATTTATGTGTTTTGGGTGACTAGAGTATAAATGGTTTAATGTTTATAAGTGGTTGGGTGTGGAAGAGAAAGGGAGGGTAGGTGTTTAAATCGAGATTTGTAACTTCTGTTCAGTTAAGAACTAGTACCACAGTGTGTAGAACCGGTACAAAGGATTCTACTATATGTGTAGAACTAGTTCTACCAAGGTAGAACTGGTGCCTTGTAGTACTAGTAGGAATTACATCGGTGTTTGTGGGGAAAATCAAGGTAACTTTCTTTAGAAAAGTCCAATTGATGCACCATTTTTTTGTTTGGAACCTAAACTCAAAAGTCTTACGAACCACATAGATTCCAATACCTAATTCTTTTTGTGTAAACGTTGGTGGCCATTGAAAGTGGGATTAAAATCATAACTTTTGTCGTAAATACTCAATCCTTTACCATCCATTCTTTGAACATTTCAAAGACATTCTATTGGGTTAAAAAAATCCTAGATGGAATAATTTATCTACAAATACATGATCAATGGGTTATATCTGATTTTAGTAAAGAAAATAGGGTGTTAGCAATGAAGAGCTTTCATCCAATTGAGTTTAAAATAACTCTTTATGGATTAAATTGTTATAAGTATATCATTATGAGGTATTCAGGTCCACCCTTTGGATATAGACAAAATGTACTATTTTTTGGGGTGGAGTGTAACATCTAGGTTCTTATGTAATTGATCTAAAACCTTATCAAGGTATTTATAGGATCTTAAATAAGTTCCTTATGGGTTTAATGGCTTACAAATACATGGAATGGGATTTCAACTAGAATTGAGATGAGAAAGGTGGGTAAAAGATGAGTAAAGTTTAGGGTGGCTAAGAATGCACCATTTGGAAGGGAGTTTAGGATATGCTAACACAGGCATGGACATTTAGCTATAAATGCATAATTAAGATTAAATGCATATATGGAAGGTATTTATATGTGGTAATTATGATGTGCGATAGGAACAAAGGTGTTGACTCCTACAACAGGAATGTTTAAGATCTTATTCAAGAATGGGGATCATGCAACATCGGGACTTAAAGTGAGTGTATTCTTGTGCGTGCATGAGATCAGTTTAAATGTGTTTTATATGTTATGTATTGTGTAATGAGGTGCCTTTTTGCTTGTGATTGGTACTATAAATAAACTTTAGCATATTATTGAAATGGTTTTAAGTGAGTTGATATGTGATTGGGTGAGTGAATTTATTATGCAATATGAATGATTTGTTGAATGATGGTGCCTTAAAGGCTTATGCTATTTGTTGTTAATAAATAGTTGTGAGGTTTTTCTTATTGGTCATAATAGAATTGTGATTACTATGTGGTGTATGATTATTAAGAGTAATCTTATTGCTGAATTATATATTAATAACAACTATATGGTTAGTGGGGTCGATATTTTCAAAATGGCAGATATGTAACCTGTGTGGCGGATATAGCCTGTGTGGATAATATGGTCTGCATGGCAAGATCAATTGAGTGACAAATATTGAGATAACTCTAATGGGATGCTAACTGGTAATGACATATTGTAAGATTGCTAAAGAGACAAATAAGCTTATATATGACTACTGAAAGTGCGATTTAGTTAATTGTAAATATAATAATTGTTTATGTATTATTTGCCAATGTTGTTGATTGTTATATACACTCAGTGAACGTGTGTGCTCACCCCTTTAGGGCCTATTTTGTATGTTTCTAGGGAGGGGTTTGGATTGGCTTGTCCAAACCCGAGTTTAACCCAAAGATGAGATTCAAAAATGGGATTCAATATTCAATACCATCCATTCCTATGTTTGGTTTGCGTAGGGATATATGACTATTATGATAATATATTTGTATATAAATGACTATTTTTCCCCTTAACAAATTTAATCCAAACCCATGTGGGGATGTATGAGGGGTATAAATATCTTTTGAATATTAAACCCATTAACCCACCTATGAAACCCACCCCCCTGAATTTCATGAAACCCAAGTTCATGGGTTTCATGATCGAGCCATCCAACGGGCTGGATTTCTAAACCCTGGGCTAAACATGAGTTACCAAACATGGGTTTAAGAGGTTTATTCCCCAACACACAATCCAAACCCCTCCCAAACCCATATACCAAACAACCCCTTAGTTTATATTTTTCAGGTAAACAAAGAGAAATGAGATGTCCACTATTGAGTTTAGGCAGTATAAGAGGGAAGTGGGTTTCCCATATCTTGTGAGGACATTTTGTATGGTTACTAAGTCTTGTAATTGGGGAGCTATACATCGTACTAAATTACAGTTGTAAAGGTATTACTTCATGTAGAAGAATTGTTGGGATACAAAGGGAGTAAAGTTAGGCTATTGTAACTAATCAGTTGAAATTACTATGTTTTTTTAAAAGAAAATTTATATATGCATGGTACAGGTGTGTGTCTGGGAGAGGGGTCCACTCCACCAAATTTGGACATAATGTTCTATCTCCAGGTTGTAGTGTGACATTTTGGTATCAAAGCTTATGTTTGATAGGTTCTATAGACATATGAGTCGAGTCAGTAGTGGACAATTTAGAGTGTTTGTATATGGTAGGGGAGTTAAACATTAGGATTCTAATATTTTTTATGTGTGTAATTATTAATACTGATTTGTAGCACTATAACACTACAGATGTTACAATCAAATCGGATCGAATGAAGATTGAATATGCTTATATTCTTTTTATGGTAAAAGGATGGAGTGGATAATGTTAAAAAGGGTGATGATTTGTAAAAGAAATAAAGGGTTATTTGAGAGTTCTTAATGTTAAAGTTTGAATCAAAACACAATGGATTCGATTTACTGAATGATAATTGGAAACACAGATAGTTACATGGTTGTAGTAATTAATGTGTTATGGTGAGGTAAGGTATTATTTTTTATGGGGAATTTGTAAAATTGTGAATAATATGTGCTCTATGTGGCAAGTAAAAACTCTTGACAACTTTAGATCTGTTAGTGAAGTTTTATTTTAGTAATAGACTAATCGTGACTGGGTTGAGGAGGTGTCTAAAGTTGAATAATTATTCTCTAAACAATATTATTACGAGCAAAAAAAAAAAAAAAACTTCTATGCTTTAACCTCAAGGGAGGGTGTGTCTGTGATAGAGTAAGGAAAGGAAAAAAAAAGAAGATAATTTTTATCTTGCTATGTTCCTTTATCTTGACATAAAGCCTTGGTTTTTTGTTTGTTTAAACTTTAAGTTTTTTCAGACAATAAATTGAGTTTGATACGAACTTTTAGATTAAGTGGTTTACATATGTCTGCTTATGAAATTTGAAAACAAAATTTCGTTCAAAAAAGATGGAATGAATAGCAAGAGATGTTTAAGTGGTTAAACATATTATTTGACAAGGGGTTCGAAGAAAAATGAGGTAATCTATCAAATATGCATGCATATGTGAGAAATTTGGTTTGTAGGGGAAAATATTTATAAGAATTGAGACACTATGTGCTAATTGTAAAATGGTGATATTACCGACAATTACACCTAAAGGTTTAAGGAAAACGGGAAATGATATATTGTGATATGTGTATTGGATTGGAATTGGATTGTTTATAGTTATTGTTTGGTAATTGTGCGTGGAATCATAGTTGTGTGGTAGATTGTTGTTACTTATGAGATGGGTGTAACTTTTCTGTGATGGGTGTGATGATATATGTGTGAGTGGGTTTTTTTCTCTTGTGGTCAATAATGACTAAGGTATATTTATCTGATGATATTGAATGTATGTGACGATATGGATTTGAAGGTAAGTGTAAGTAGCCAATAGTGACATGAATTGCCTTTGTGGTAGGAATATGACCTTAAAATGGCAAATAAGTAACCGATAGTGGCATGAATATGCCTTGTGGCAGAGATATAGCCTAAAAAGGCAAATAAGGAGCCAATAGTAGCATGATTACACCTTTGTGGTGGGGATATGACCACAAATGGCAGACTCATTATAGTTGCTAGGGAGTATTGATTATATGTTAAATGGCCATAATGGTGAGATTATGTGATTGCCATATAAGATGGCTTATAAATGTGTATATATAATTGACGTACATGTTTGAATGCCAAGTGTGATGGATTGTGAATAGATGTGTGTTTATAGAAACCATCTAAGATGGTTTGAGTGTTGATCTACCAAATATTGACGAGATGATATTGCTTTAATGACCGATACAAATTTGTATAAATTGCTATGATATGAATACAATTCCTACAGTGACAAATTTTTCTGTAGTATTATGGATGAATCATGGTACCATGATATTCAATAAAAGATTGATATGTTACCTAAGAAGGAACAAAATGTATTCTTGTAGATGATAGTTTGTATGTGAGAAAGGGTAAAATACTTTGGTTTGAGAAGAGAATTAACGACGAGGGTGTTATGATTAAATTTGGTCATGAAGGAAAAATCATGGTTGAACATATTATACTATATGGTATGAGTGAAATGGAATAATAAGAACTAATACAATGATTAACTACANTGTTATGATTAAATTTGGTCATGAAGGAAAAATCATGGTTGAACATATTATACTATGTGGTATGAGTGAAATGGAATAATAAGAACTAATACAATGATTAACTATAGTTAGTATCATAAACATTGATGCGACAATGGTGATGTAATAAAATTAAGTGGTGTGATTAAGCGGGGTGGATGAAGTTTGAAATATATTTGAAAATTGTGAAAACTAGTGAATAGATTTCATTGAAACAAAAATTTTTATGAATGGAATAGTGGATTTATGAATAATCTAACACAAATATGTGTTGGGGACTTGGAAAAACACTGGGGGTGGAAATATCATCAGAGAGGAAAATAAATATTTTGTTGAAATATTGAATAGTTAGTAGTTGAAGTGAAAATATAAATGGGCATACATATGTGCCTTTTGAATTTTACAGTTGCGAGTATTGGTGTGTATTGAAAAGCTAATTTAAGAAGGAAAAATTGATAAGGAAAAAAAAATGTTACCAAGTAAATAATTGAAAGATGAATAGTATACATGTTGATACAAGTGTTAAAAATTTGATTTTCCTAGTTAAAGTGTTAAAAAAATGTTAAAAAGTTTTATATATGAGAGAGCATAATGACTACATAAGGGAAATATATTTATCTAGTTAAATAAAAAGGTGTATTACTACTAGCAATATCAGCTCTATAATTTTCTTTTGGAATTTGAATCTTCATTACAATTATGAAATGTGTTTTTCACTAGAGTCTATAATGACATGTTTAAGTATTCTTATTAAAAAAAGAGTGTAGGAACATGTTAAGATGGATGCTAGTTAAGCGAAACTTTGGGAATTGCATTTGTATTTGATAGCGAAATCTTAAGGTTCATATTGGGTATCTTTGGTAATAAAAAATTTTCTATGAGGAAACAGGGGTGATAAGCAGGTAATGGTGGCATACTATACACATAACTAGTACTTAAAAGTTATGGCTAAATATATAATAAAGCGTAGATAGGTGCAACTAATTAAAGTATGTTGAGATGGAATTATTTCAAAAACAGGAATGATAAAAGTGAATAATGGGGATTTGTTGTGTGTAATAGTAATGTTTGTATGCTGTGAATATTAACTAAACAAAATGTGATTTTGTAGATGAGAGTAGGGAAATTGTAAGCACTATTTAGTGTAAATGTAGCCCTACTCTAAGGTGGAATATCGGAAGAACATATCTAACTGTGATTCCAAGGTGGAATACCGGTAGTGGAAGTTCAGTTGTGGCAATGGAAAAGATTGTACAGGAATATTTGGAAAAAAAAAAATCATGGACATGGTATTGGGATTTAAAGTTTTCCTACTAATCCTGTTCTTGATTTAAAATAAGTAGGGTGCGAGATTATGCTTACATTAAAGTGTTTTATTGTGAGATCAATGAATTTATTTGTTTACTTGAAAATTCTTTGATAATCAGTTTTACTTGAAATATGACTTATTTGTCTTTATGGTTGATGATTTTGAATAGAGGGCAAGTTATTGGCTTCATGTTTGTTAGATTATTTATTCTATGTGTGTGATTTGTGAGGAATGATGTAGTTTTTATGACAATCGATTACACTTTTAGTTGTAATCCATGATGATGGAATGAAGTGAAATGTTGTGTTCAATAAACTACTCAATGAGTAGATTACTGTGCTGGCATATTGTTGATTGAAAGTATCACGCCCCAAAAACCACCTTGGACGACATTACAATTTAAAACCATTTACNCATATCTAACTGTGATTCCAAGGTGGAATACCGGTAGTGGAAGTTCAGTTGTGGCAATGGAAAAGATTGTACAGGAATATTTGGAAAAAAAAAAATCATGGACATGGTATTGGGATTTAAAGTTTTCCTACTAATCCTATTCTTGATTTAAAATAAGTAGGGTGCGAGATTATGCTTACATTAAAGTGTTTTATTGTGAGATCAATGAATTTATTTGTTTACTTGAAAATTCTTTGATAATCAGTTTTACTTGAAATATGACTTATTTGTCTTTATGGTTGATGATTTTGAATAGAGGGCAAGTTATTGGCTTCATGTTTGTTAGATTATTTATTCTATGTGTGTGATTTGTGAGGAATGATGTAGTTTTTATGACAATCGATTACACTTTTAGTTGTAATCCATGATGATGGAATGAAGTGAAATGTTGTGTTCAATAAACTACTCAATGAGTAGATTACTGTGCTGGCATATTGTTGATTGAAAGTATAACGCCCCAAAAACCACCTTGGACGACATTACAATTTAAAACCATTTGCATCATAAGAGCAACTAATATAATCCATCTCCCTCGGGTTCCATGTGCCTGTCTAGCACCTAGGAGAGTATAGCCCTAAACATCCACCTCGGGTTCCACGTGCCTGTCTAGCGGAGCTTCCCAATGTACCTGTTCATTGACACCGAGCTCCTCCTCTAACACGTAATCTATAAATATATTGTTTGTAGGGGGTGGACACTAAGCTCTGTAGCAACATTTCTCCCAAACTCGAACAAGGTTTAGAAAACATGTAAAACAAGTCAGTCTCTTTTCGCAAATATCATATATTAATTTTTGAAATAAAATCAGGACATTTCAATAGATCTCAAGTTTACACAATAGCAATAAATTAAGTGAAGTAATAATGCCAAATTACAAATAACAAATAATTTCCAACCATAAACCATTTTTCACAAGTTCTTGTAGAGTCCCACANTCATATATTAATTTTTGAAATAAAATCAGGACATTTCAATAGATCTCAAGTTTACACAATAACAATAAATTAAGTGAAGTAATAATGCCAAATTACAAATAGCAAATCATTTCCAACCATAAATCATTTTTCACAAGTTCTTGTAGAGTCCCACACCTCCACAAGCTCTTATAGGAAACCAATTCCACACAATAACCCATAAATTCACAACTTGTATTCCTATCTTAGGTATGATGCATGATTCGCATGAACAAACAAATCAAAAATATCCAGGCCCACACAGACACCCAAATCCTCGCAAGGATATCCAACATTTAGGAAGGACGTATACCAACTCATGGCAGTGACGAATCCAACCTAGGAATAGTATACTAACCCTCAACCTCGATAACACGTGAGCGAATAGTAGTTTGGTCCTCGCAAGGCACCAACCCCACTACGAGTGATAGGGAACCTTCAAACCCACATGGAGTAAGAAACACATCTAACCCACTCTACGATATCCGGTCAACGGCCACCCATGGTCATCCAAACATCCAGAAGAGATACAATATCCAATCAATTCCTCCAATCTCAATTACATTATAAAATTCCCAAATTTCACAAGTAGTATCCCAATAGAAAAATTTAAGAAAATATGTAAGAGATCATCATAAATACCATTTTGTGGTTCAATATCAAGCACTAAAGTTTTGAAATCAAGAACAAAGGAAAAATCAAGAGAAAAATTCATTTCTCTTGAAAAGTAGAGTTTTGAGTCAAGAAGAAGAGATTTAATGGTTATCCCACCATAGATTTTGTTTAAAACATGATAGTGTTTGCATGAATATCAAGAATCAATGATCTACTAACAAATAAATAAGATTTAGAGTCAAAAGAATACATATAAGCAAACCCTAGCCTCAATGTAAGAGAATAGGAAGAAACCCCTACCTTGGTGTTCTTGAAAAAAATTAGGGATTTGATCTTCTTGAAGTGAAAATCTCCTTTGATCTTGTGTCTTTCTCTTCCTTTCTTCCTCTCTAAGGTTTCCTAGGGTTAGAGATGTTGAAATGGGGCTAAATGGGACTTCCTTAGGTATTTATAGTGGAAAGAAAACCAGTTGTTTTGTGACTTAAAAATTCAGATTTTTCGAAAACCTTCCGGAAGGTTTGTGATCGACCTTCCTGAAGGTTTTGTCTATTGGACAAACATTTTCCTTATCCTTCCAGAAGGTTTTGCCTACTGGATAAGCCTTTACCTTAACCTTCCGGAAGGTTTTTTATCAACCTTCCAGAAGGTTTTGCCTGTTTTTTCACAAATCCTTCCTTCTTCATTTCAATCTATTCCAAATCCTTCCAATTCTAACCCAAGCTTATACAACATACTTTTGTACATCAAACTTAGTTGGTACAACTTCTATTACAATGATTTCATATATTTGCAAGCTAAAACTAAGTTTTAACTACTATTTCCTCGAATTTTTTCATATTAACATTTTAAAAGAAATAATAACTTGCTATATAAACCTATATACATATATAAAGATAACAGTATGGGGTTTACAGAAAGGATTATACGAAAATTATGACTAATAGAGCAGAAAAAGTAATGTAAAAATAGCCAAAATCATTTGTACAAGGAAGCAAACACGAATAAAATTAATTATAATCTCAAAGTTCTAAGTAGTATTATGAATTTAATACAAGATAGTTTATTAAGGTATTGAGTAATTGCATTGAATAGTGTTATGATTATGGTTTCACTTGAGTTCAATGACATAATGTACACCCCCACATTCTTAGCTTTGTATAGTAACGTAAGTATTTTGAAATGCTCATATATGTAATAATGTAAGCATGAACTATATAGATTGTAAGAGTAGAAATAAAAATGTTAGGTGAGTTAATAGGGTGTGAAGTGGAAGTTAGGCGGTATTTCAGAGTTAAAGTAC